>JAJLXP010000029.1:0-130090 GCA_030674255.1 Hansenula queroliae
CACCACAGCAACGACGATTACTACCGACACAAACATGCTACAGCAACCAAAAGTATACCAATCGTGTTCTCCAGACCGCATCCCGGTAGCTATGCTAATAGCTCCCTCAGATTCCTCCATTTCAAAAATCCGATCATCGACCCCATGGACCCATCCATCCACCATAGTTAAGAATCCCTCTGCCATCTTTGACGTGCCAATAAAATTCGCGAAAATCACGTGACGCGCTTTCCTAATTGGGAAATAAAGCCGATAAGTCCGATAATCCCCTATATAAAGCCGATATCTTTTTAAGCTTACCCAGTGGACACCGGAGAGCGATTAAGGTTATGATTCTAGTGGCCTCCCGGTTTTAAATACACTACAACGTCTGTGGATAATGTTTCAGCTTGTATTCAATATGACCATGATGAAAGATAAACTCACTCATTCAATATAAATAGTAGTTGCGTCTCAATCGATTGGGTGATTGATATAGTGGGAAGGGAAGATCTCCATCGAGAGATGATGGGCATCAGTGGTGAAATATTCTCGTGGCGATCTGTTCTGTTTTGTATTTGGTAAAGCTCTAGCTTTTGTGGAATGAAAAAACCATCTGTCAACAATTTCCAATAGAAAGAAACTATGCCTTTTGGATGTTCGAGATTGCTGTTTCATCCAAGTAGTTTTGTTTAATCCTGTAACAATGCTCTGATTCCTACTCTTTGTTCTTGAAAATGGTTGTTCTTGGGTTCAAATGGTAGCTTCTGTAGTATAAGGAAAGTTTCTTTAGATCCAAAGAGCAAACAGGACACTTGAAGTAGTTAGCCTGACTAGCCTGGAACAATTGAGTCGTCAAATCTGTCAGACATTGTTTATGTAGATGGTGTTCACATGGTAGCAAGATCAATTCCTCTGTCTTATCAGGTTCTGGTGAGTCTGATTCATCCGGGTCATCATACCCTGAAAGACATATCAAACATTCCAAATCAACAGTATCTTCAAGATGTAAATGTGCCCTGACTTCGCTTAGACTTAAGATTTTGCAATAACCATTATCAGGATTTGTGAAGTAACGAAACTCAGCCTCGACAGCCTCTTGACTATCTAGGGGGTGATAACGATCCAACTCTGATCTTTTCACAATGCGCCCGTCGCATAGGGGAGGAATCGAAGGAGTAGGTTGAGATTTCACTGCAGGATCTGTACCTAGATGTACATCTCTCTTCAAGTGACGACGAGTAATCAGTTTGAATAACCCAAAAATTCTTATCAAGGTCAGTAGTTGAAAGTCAGCCAATTGTGAAGAGAACTCACGGTGTCCAAAGTAGCAATTTTGCTGTCTTGAAAAGGATAACACCAACTGCTCCCAGAAGGAGGAAGGGACATGTGACAACATTGCGTTTACACTCAAACTTTTTGTACTGCTGAGATACCGCAACCGAGAACAAGAGAATTAAATATGCAACCAATAAAGAACCGAAAAAGGCTCCAAAGAATATCAGTGGAACAAACCGTGTATGTGCCTTGCGACTAGAAGAGTTATTGTCTGATGCTGTTACCAATGAAGAGTCCATGTCGAGATAGTTTTAACAATTTAGCGCCCAACTCAGTGTTTTATCCTAGCAAGTCAATGAACACTGGAGCTTTATATATGTATCTCCCGTATCAGGACCACGTTTATACCATCCATTACAGCTGTCCGGATCTTCATAGTCACTCATCAACTTATCAATCACAATGGTTTGTTATTGGTCGGAGGTTTCCTAAGATCGAGTGTTAAGCGCTGTATTCCATACTGTATTCGCGATATTCACTACTGCCACTGAGTGTTGATGACCCTTATCAGACCCTTTGATAACCTTATTTTTGTATGGCAAATTGGCACAGCCGTAATAGTTAAGCCACAAAATGACGTAATTGCTCTCAAATTATCCGCCTGACAAAATTCAATCTTAATTTCTCAGTGTTCAAAGTTCAGATCTCCGTTAAGTGACATTGGCAATCTCGTATCTCATGTCGGCTCGAAGAGCTTAACGCTTAAGGGCAAGCGAGTGATGCCTCGCTTTGTCTTGCTGTTAAAATACTAGTGCACACACGTGTCGAATCACTGTGGAGCATGAGCAGAGCTCATGAGACATTGAGCATTACGATTGTTGATCGTAATCTAACAATCAGATCATTGCACAGTCTTATATTGTTTTTACCTATGTTTTTGTGGGGCTAAGTAAGGGCTAAGACGCTAAGATCCTTTTTTGCTTATGTAATCAGATTCTTCAATATGGAGATTAAATCAACTTTTGAGTGAAGCAATGGTACGAATTATTGACAGAACTTAACGTAAGAGGTATCTTAGTAGTTTCTCAACATGACCTATACACGTAGATATCTGAAAAGCTTGAAATGCAAAAAATTAAAATTCACTACTAATAGTTTTATAAGCAATAGTTTTTCTAAAGAGGAACTGCACCTTGCTAAATTTTTGAAACAGATTTTTATATATCTTGCAACTATATTCAAAAGCCTTGTAAATGGGTATCAGGTATTATGTTTGTGCTAGACACATGAATTTATCCTTATATATCCTGAACTGCTTGTCATGCATCCAAGCTTAAGGACAGTTTTGTAATAAGTGATCTGACAGGGTTCGCGAATTGAATCTACATACTGGATCCTAAGCTCAATCGCCAACCGACTCAGCTCAACCTATGTTAATGAGTTCTGCTGGCGGGTTGGTTCTTGAGTGTGTGGATGTCAATTCAGTCTTACACTCTTATTATAGTATAGCTTCAAGAAAAATCAAAAGCTTCATATATGTATCTGTCAACAACATACTCCATCCGATCATGAATTGCAAATTTATTAAACATGAAATCGTAAACTCATGAAAAACAGATCTATTTATGATATAATTCTAATTTTCAGCCAATAATTAAATATTACAGATCAGCATCTTTGTTGCAATTATTTTCAGTCTAGAAATTGAGGTCTTTCTCTATATATAAATGTTTTTACAAGTTATCAGAACCACGTTTCCACCCATGAGCCCACCACCGGTAGCCACATTTCCATAGTCATCCAAGTAGTAACGCACAGACGCTGCGGCTTGTCTGAATTTCACGCTGTTGAGTGTTGATGTTCTTTCTCAAGGACCCTTATTGGACCCTTATTGGACCCTGTCGCGGATTTCAGGCACTGCCCTTTGTATGACATGTTCACAGCCACGAAGGATGTTGTACACGTCGGATCTCTTAATCCTACACGTGGACTAAACTATGATCATTCGGTACATTGCTCATCACAAGAATACTTCTCTGTCCTAGAAAACTATTAGTACGCAGTGTAAAGTACTACTATTCTATAAGGATGACGATTAATAACATATGTACTATAGAATAAACGTGTTTCTCACGACCACTCCTGGATCAGCTCCACGGGGAACAGCATATTCACATCGTCCACCATTCTATCCTCGACAAAGACATCGTTCCAATTCGGTATGATCTTGTCCCAGTTCTTGAAGAACTTATCAATGTTATTAGCCGCGGCAGTGAGTCCTGGGTCTTGTGGACCCACTTGAGAACCCATAGGTGGTGATGATGAGCTTTGAGCTGAGCTGCTAGGTGTAGTAGAGGATAGTGATTGGGGATTGGATGATGTGGAGGTAGCGGATGAGAGTGAGCTTGTCCGGTATGATTGGGTATCAATGGATGAAATCGATGTTTTCGTTGATGTCGATTCAACATCTTCATCAGATGCATTCAAAATGTCATTCAAGTCAACTTTCCGTGCCTGTTTTAAATGTGTAGTATGCTGTTCCGGGATATCTGACTCTCCAAAATCAATGACAAGATTACTCAGCTTCGAATTGCGTTTCAACTTGTTGTTGAACCCACCATTCTGACATGTCCCTAGGTATTTCAACAACTGAGAGGTTATAGTATACCACTGTGCACCGAGGTGTTCATTATGGAAATGCTTGTGTAATAATTTCATGTTTGTCTTCCCCAATTCTTTTAAATCAGGATCATCAAAGACATTTGAGATTGATAAACAAGTTACTGCGTTAGTGAACAGTTGGAAGGCAGTGAATGGAGTGGTTAACAAGTTTCCCGTCTCTTCCAATTTGGTAACCAATTGAGAACTTTGACGAACCTCTCTCACAAGACATTTTGTAACATATTCATATGTGAAGGTCGAAACATCATTCGAGCTATAATAAAAATATTCACGATTCAGGAAAAGTCGTGCAAGATGCAACAACTGGTGTAAATACCCAAAATTCAAATTCCCCTTCTCCAAATGCACTTCCAACTCAGACATTTGTAAGTCTGGCGGTAGACTATCTTTCAACAATTGTAAATCATCACTCAACTGGGCAAAATTCGAATTGGGATCATTAGGCAACAACGACTCCTTCCTGAACCCAATCTCACCGACCCATTTCGCAATCTTGGACCATAGTTCAAACCCAATGATCGTGAAATCCAGACTGGACAATTGGTTCAACTGGTGGAAACACTCAGTATACGTTGGGAAAGTAATTGGGATCCCCTTTTGGAAATTCTCTTCGGGACATGGTAGACTAACACAAATATCCTCAATCTTAATAGCATGTGACCTGTTCCGCCCACTCGAATTACACCGGTCCATCATGTAAACGGACCATATTGTTCTTCTTGCGGATTCCTGAGATATGAATTTGGCTCTAGGGTCAATTAGTTCCTGTGCGTTATCGAATTTGTAACAAACACCATTAGGACAACCTAGCCCCAAAACAGCGGCCATTCGAGCAGCGACACCGATATAGATGTATGATCTGGCGGAGTTTCCTTCGCTCCATTCGTGGGATGAGAGGATGGCTAAGGACTGGACACGTTGGATCGATGGTGTGTCAAACATGTCCTTGAGTAATAGTCTTGAATAGTAGGCAAAATATCTGGAGGCATTAGCTGGAGATGTGTTCTTATGGGGCCTGTCAGATTCTGCATCTTGACCAAAATTCGGTACGAAATTCATAGGATCTTTATCCTGGTCAAACTCCCCGTATATCTCCACAAGTTTCGGGTTATTTCTCGCACAGAGTGCCATTATCGCTAGGAGTGTACACGGTGTGAACTCCGGGATATCTTGTGGATCATCATAGTTGTAAAACTGGTGGGCAAATTTCGTGCTTTGGATGTATTGTAAGTAGGTTTCCTTATGGATAAAGTTGAAAATGGAATGGTATTGGTTATTGAAAAATTGCTCCACGACTTCCACCATGATTGATGTGTTTGGAAGGACGAGTGTGTCCAAATAGTTGGAACAACCATGTTTATTACCCAGATTGTTGATTGTGTCACATAGATGAGGTGGAGTGGACTCCTTCTTGAAAAGGGGTTCCAACTTGTGATGATCCTTCACTCTTTGCAACTGTTCGATGTATTTGGCGTCAATATTGATGATTTTCTGACCTTTACGGATCTGTTTCTTCAACTGAGACGGTCTTGGTGTGTATTTACACTCGAATGAGTGTTTAGAGCACCGTTTGCATTTACCGATAGGATCACCTTTATCATCTATGTTTGGTAGGCATTTCAACTTGGATTGTCGACAGCGGTCACAGGCAAGGAATGTACGAGTCATAGCAAAGGCTTTGTCATTTCACATTGTACACTCATGTTGTAAAGGATCCATTTTTCATCAGCATTATAAGCATTCCACAACTGTGGCATTTAGTATACATAGTTAATTATGATATTGAGCCATACTTTTTTAGTATTTATCACAGAACACATTCGCGAGTATATAAGCTTGATCCACTATAAAGACCTCAGATCTCGTACTATAAAGATGAAGTTAAATCAGTATAAAAAGCATTCATTTTAGGACATATGGACAGTAGGACAGCCGTTGCGTACTCATAAAGAGCTAGCCACAGCGATAATGATTCAGGAAAACAAAACAAAAAATAAACGGAAATGTGAGTGGACATAATAATAATGATGAAAGATGATATAAATGTGTAGATGAGTATGGGTTAGATCCTCAAGCTAGGAGACAGAGCTTCACACCATATGAATGATGGTGGTGGAAGCGCTCAAACTAGCGAAGCTCTTAATAACCCATGATACGTCTCAAGAAGGAACGTCTTTGCAATGTAGTGGAGTCATATTCACTGGCAGTGATACTGTATTGAGAAGCACTTGGACTGAGATTGGTAGAGTTACCAGCAGCGGTACCATTACCAAATAGAGCACCTGTAGCTGATGGAGCCACTGAAGTGGAGTAATAAGTGGTTGTGTAAGTGGTGTCTTGTGCAGTAACAGTGGAGACGATAGCTGTTGATGAGGAGGACAAGTATCTAGTCTTTGTCAAGTAGACCAATGAAGTGGTGGTTTGTTCAATATCAGTTGAAGTGGACACAGTGAATAGCTCACCGTTGGAACCGGTCAATGTGAATTCAGCAGTCAATGGGATATGTGTGACTAAAGTCGTTGTGATGGTGGAGTAGACGTCTTCATCAGATGTTGAGGCTGAAGAGGCAACAGCGGAACAAGTGTTTTCAGTGACAGTGACAGTGACAGTGGCAACGTTGGATCGAGCAGCAGCAGTGGTTGTAGCTGGTGAGGCTGAAGAACCAGAGGCGTAATCACCTTGGTTGGCTTGTTTGTTTTTAGAATCAACGTTCAAAGAGCCAGCTTCAGTTGAAGAGGAAGCGGCAGCATTTTGAGCGTTGTCAGCAGTGGAAGTAGAGGCGGTGGTAGTAGTTTCTGGGGAGGTAGTGGAGGAGGCTGCTAAAGTATAAGTTGTCAAAATAGTTGAAGTAATTGTGGAATGACCATCAGTAGTGGTTTCCACTTCGGTACTAACAATGGTTTGAGCATCAGTGACAGAGGACTCAGCAGCAGCAGTGGTGGCGGTACTATCAGTCAAGTAGATAGTTGAGTAGTAAGTGATAGTGGTGGTGGATAAGACAGATGAGACTTGACCATTAGCATCAGTGGTTGGAACATAAGTTGGGATCTCAGTGGTGATGGTGGTGGTTGATTCTGAACCGGCAGATGAAGTAGTAGTTGGTAATGGTGAAGATGATGATTCCAAAGTGGAGACTGAATAGGTACCATTGTCGGCTCTTTTGACCAAGTCATCGTAACGGACACCAACGTAGGCGTGGACCATTGGCATCATGGCCAAGGCGACAGGTAATAATGATGATAATTGCATTGAGAGTTGTTAAAAGTTTGTTGTAAATTTAGAAGTAACGTGTTTTGAAGGACTTTTGTATAGTGAAGTTCTTGAAGTTCAAAAATCTGAGAGTAAAATGAGTGAATAGCAGTTAGTTTGACTTGTTTTAAAAGGAATGGACGAGACTAGTAAATTAGCTCAAAGTGTATTCTGCTGTTGATTCAAAGAGAGTGACGTTGTTTAAAGGCTTCTGTATAAGAAAAGGTTCCACTTGAAAATAAAAGGCGATTCCTTTTAGTTTTATACAGGCACAGAGAGTGAACCTTCCTACATACCCAGCAATCTTCTTGTCTATAGCCCCAAATTCTCCTATGAGAATGCTCTGCAACTACGTAACACTAGCTATGCCTTTGGTATGCGCCACGAAAGGTAAACAAATATGCATCACCTTGGAACGCGTTTGAGTGGGAAATGGCATTGGCAGACTATGGAAAATTGTGATTTGTAGCTACACAAAATTGGAAATAGGGTATTATTAAGGCCTAAGTATACTATATGAGACTCTAGCTATCCAGTGATACTACCATTGACCAGTTTGAACCACTTTCACTCCCTAATCCACTACGTTCCTGGCTCCCAGGCTCTTCATCCGTAAGGTTCACTAATGCACCTTTCGCGTAAACAAAAACGCGAGGTAAAAGCCCATCGCCATACCAACTGAAAACAAAGACACACGAGCAACATGAAAATATAGCAGTTATCGTGCCTTTGAAGTCTCTTGAGACTGTTTCCAAGGTACCCAGGTGATAACGTTATAGCTGTGCTAAGAAAACAATGGAGAGTTGAAACAAGCCTCAAAAGATGGAGTAGCTCAGTGCTCACGTACTCTGTCTGATCATAAAGGATTTCTCAGAGTTGGAATGTATATGGCTGGTCCTGGCTATTGCCTGTTTGCAAATCAGTACGTCAAATATCACAATTGGATCAACGTCACATAAGTTCTAGCCTCTAGGGCCCCAGAGTCCATTTCTCTGCACTCCGAATTGTGGAATTTTGGGAGTTCTCCTATTTTTATCAAGTTTTAATAATGCCTACAGACTACGACGTGACTGCTTGGTATTTGGAAAGATGCTCCCGGTGTAGTGAAGACGTCATCAGTGATTACCGTATTGAATGGAGGCTTTTCGTCTGAGAATTTATTGATACTGAATGTTAGAAAGTGGCTGATTTCCACAAGGCTTATCTACCAAAGAATGCCATACTTTGATCAGCTGAACATTTCTGTTTGATCCATTACGTAGCACATGCCTTTAGTATACATCAGCACCATTTTAAATCTTGAAGGCTTTTAGGATTCCCTGAGCGGTCGAGAGTCAGGACTCAGATTCTAACTGATTCTCTCATGTTTAAGACTGAAAGCTACTGGCCTACACTAGATGAATAAAATTGAAAAAGCCATCAAGTTGAAGAACCATTAGAGAATATCACATCGTAAGGGTCAACAATAGAGACAAGTATCAGTGTGCGTCGAGAGCTAAGAATGATCCAATGGCCCTCTCTTTGTATATTATGGCTCATTTATCAGAGATTGAGAGTATGGTAAAATCATATGGCAAGGTCTGTTGCAGGTTCCCCAGTAGACGAAACACAAAGAAGCTTCAGTTTTATTCGTAGGGCACACTAGGTTGATGATACTTGATACTAGCACAGAATCGCACTATCAAACTCAGAGCTATTCAGCAGTGATCAATACTTTGAAGCAAAGATGCATTGTCAAAATGTCCATAACTGGTATGTACATGCTACCACTGTTTAAGCTCTTACAAAAGGCTCAACAACACGTTACAGTGTACACAATCATAATCAAACAACATCGCATCTTAGTAGCAGCGATCAAGATTCAGATCTGATTTTCCAATTCGCAGAAGTCCCGATTTTAGTCTGAGACCTCATTTCAATCCAGACAGGACCCTGGTCTCTTTCATCGGGTACAGCTACACAAACGATACACACCCAACGTACACTTAATGCCAGTATCAACACACGCACCAGATCCAAGGGCCCAAGGAAACACAGTGTGGATGAACCTCTCAAAGTCTCGATTATCTGAGATGACTGTCACCACGAGTTGCGACTCTAAAGTTCGCTACCACTGAAAAAAATTTGCATACATTAATTGATCACCTAATTAGGCAATAAAGGAGCTGGATCTGGGACGCAATTTGAAATTTTTGGCATAACAACGTCTCTTATTCGAATTCACTGCACATTTGGCCAGTTTGGTTAAGGCTGAAGTGTCAAAATTACCACATTAGGAAGTTTTGGTGACTTTTGCGAATCTTTATAGTACCAGCTGTATACTGTGACAGACTTGGCAAAAAATGCTGCATACTAATACCACCTAAGGTCAATGATGGTATATAAAAACTATCAGATATACTATCACATCTGGAGAAATCTTCACAATGTAATCAGGTATCCAGATTTCACGGTCAACAATGAATTTTCAATTTCTTACCTTCGTTTTCACCCTGCTGTTTGCACCTGCTGTTCTTGCAGTCACTTCAACAGTGACAGTCATAGTCCCAACTTCAACTCCTAGTGGGTATACTAATGTAATTACTGTAACTTTTGCCCCAGCGGCTGATGTTAGCCAGGTTTGGACAATGGTTGATGTTACAGAATTATCAACTGCCAGTATTTATCGCACTAACGTTATTGTTGTTGTTCGTTCTACCGGAGACCCCAATATGATCATTTATCCAAGCTCAAGCAGATCAAGTTCAAGCAGAACCACTACAAGCAGATCAGGTGCTGGATCTTCCTTCATTTATAAGAACTCAAAGGACTTGGCCTACATTGTTGTTCCATTTGCTGTCGCCATGGTCTTGCCAGCTCTGTTATAGACCCTGCCAAATTATTGGACACCGCTTCCAATACTCAGTGAGGCTTCAAATTATAGAAATTGGACCCTATCTTTACATGTATATATCTAAACTAATAGAACTGAACTCGGATACTTTTTCATCTCGAAACCCAATATAGTAGTATATGTACCTCCGTAACCTTCGTCAGTTATAAGTTAGAACTTATCAATCACCTTGAGGCTTACACTGTGCACAGTTTAATAGTGAAAACGTGAAAACTTCCCATAAAAGCCAGAAGTTTTCATGGTGGGCGAGTAGTGAAGCTCGGTGGACAGCCGATTCTTTATGTATCATCTCCTCGAGACTTCTAATTACCTAAAGTCATCATGGTGATCAGTTCCAAACTTCAAATTTCAACCTCAAGTTAAAAGTAACCAACTACTTCTTACGCATCATCACAATTTGATACGACTAAAGAACTTGCATTTATCGATGCATCACTCGCAGTGGTACAGACTGACACCAATCTCCAAACCTAAACATGACCACTAACTAACTCGTTACGGTGTAAGGCTTAACATATCCAACGCATGTATTACTTATAAAACTCGTTACCAGTATTAACTAGAACTCTTTAATGATCATTCTGCACTTATAAGCAGCATATATATCTCTCCATGATTTGGACGATTTCCACACTCACGAACTAGTCCAGACTGCTAACAGACACCATATTAAACACACTAACCAGCTAATCTTCTTCGTTGGTGCTGCTGAAGAAGTCGTCTTTGATTTTTCTGGGCCGACACATGTCCAATACCAACTATTGAAAACTGATATATTATTTGGTAAGGTTTGGTTACTGATAGCTGCCAAAGCACCGCAGTTGTAGAAATCTTTCGCTGTAGCGTTGACGAAGTCCATTTTTAATTCTCCACAGTAAAAATATTGTTGTGACATAGTTTCAATTAGCGAGCAGCAGATGTGACTGGTATTCTCTCTAGATGAAATATTATACTAGATTCTTGGACTGTTCTAGAGGCAGCTGGATAGTATTTATACCAGTGACTTGATAATGAGCAGCATATTTTTCAGGGTCGTCAACTATTGGCATAAAGGCCATTAGCCTCACCGCATGTTACGCTTAACAGCGAAATGTGTATAATTAACCGATTCTGCTGCATAAGCAAAACATGGCCAAACAAGATGCGCGCGCCTTGAGAATTTGAGCAGCCAGACTATAGTCAAAGCTCAGAGTGGTATGGTTTAATACTATAGACCCCACTGGGCTATAGTTTGGATTTTTCAAGCCCACGAGCCTTGATATACATTGCTCTGCTTTAGATAGATAGTACACTTTCCTCAAGAGGAGATTATTGAAAGCTGTGATTCAAAACAAATGGCATATATCCGGATTTCATGAAGACCATGGCTTGAATTTTTTAGAGCACATTCTACACGGTACTTCGAGAAAGCAAATGTTGAAACGTAGATGGTCAATCAATTATCAGACAATCTCTATTCATAATCACGGACATAAAATACATTTTGCGCCCGTGGAGGGCACGTAGGGGACCGAATTGATATTCTTATTAATTGACGTTGACATTCGATGATGTAATCATCAAGATTTTAACGATATCCATGTATAAGAGATCTTGACTGTATTCTTGGCGCGTTATTATAACCATTAACGAACCATCATAAATTACCTTGTCGACTCTTGAGGCCTGCACAGTATAGAGTGCCGTGCGAACTGTCCCAGTGAAGATTTATGGATAGGAGTCAGATGTTTTTTCTTAACTGGCGAGTAGGGCTATTTTAAAGTTTGCTTAACAGTAGACTTCTTATGTATCATTTCTTGAACACAATGATCAAGTCAATGGTTAAAGTTCTTCAATGTATCCTGGTTTCTTTTTATTGAGTTCCTTGATGAATGACCAGAAGGTTTTGTATCTCTCTTTGGCTCTTTCCTCGTCATCTTGGTAGGCTGGGTAGGAAGTTTCTCTGAAAGCAGCTCTGTCGTCTTGTTTTTGGGTCTTCTTGTTTAATTGTTTGAAAGAATTCAGTGTAATCTTTTTGTTTTCAATGTCTTTGAGCTTTTGAAGGATTTTAGTTTTACCCTTGCTGATTTTCATAAGAAGTTTCATGCCGATATTCTTTTTGCTCATGGTGATCATTGAGTCTGATTGTTCAGGATCGTAGCTTTGAGATTATTTTTGTTCAAAGTGAAGAAAATTTGATACCAAAATTTGATATGTTCAATTTCTTCAGTACTCATTAGGTCTGATATGTTTGTTGTGAATTTGTAAACATTCTCTGTGATTGATTTAGTGAAATCTTTGAGTTCTTCTGGGACTTTAATCTTAGGAAGGACTTTGAGAAGAATGTCACTCATCTAAATTTTTTGCCGCATCCAAACACCACCGAATTAGTTCGCGAATGGGTTCTGTAACTTTTTAGAGTGAGAAATGATCTGGATTCAGGTATATACTACAAAAAGCTTCATGCGTATCAATTGAGAGACATCATAAGGGCCTACCGCAATTGAACTCCTTTTTTTCCATAGTACAGGATGACTATATCGGAAAACACCCTGAGTGAGTGGAAGCGCACCAAGACAATCGGTATCATTGGTCTTGGTGATATGGGTCTGCTTTATGCTCGTCGTTTTGCACAAGATGGTTGGAAAGTTGTTGGTTGTGATAGAGAGGACTTGTTCCAGGAGACAAAGGAGAAATATAAGGATGATTCGTTCGAAATACTGAAAAATGGTCACTATGTGTCAAGAATCAGTGACTACATCATCTATTCTGTCGAGGCAGAGAACATACACAAGATTGTTAAACAATATGCACCATCAACGAAAATTGGAGCCATTGTCGGTGGTCAAACCAGTTGTAAAGCCCCAGAAATTGAGGCGTTTGAAGAATATTTGCCAAATGATGTTGATATCATCAGTGTTCATTCTCTTCACGGTCCAAAAGTCAACACAACGGGTCAACCATTAGTCATAATAAGTCATAAAGCAAGTCAGGAATCCACAGAATTTGTGAGAGCGTTAGTATCATGTCTTAAATCCAAGATCGTTGAGTTATCCGCTGAGGAACACGACAAGATCACAGCGGATACACAAGCTGTCACACATGCTGCGTTTTTAAGTATGGGTGTCGCATGGCACAAGATGAAATTGTACCCTTGGAAAACAACAAGATGGATCGGAGGTCTTGAAAATGCCAAAATCAACATCTCTCTACGTATTTTCTCAAACAAATGGCATGTCTATGCCGGGTTGGCCATAACTAATAGAGCAGCACATAAGCAAATCATGCAATATGCACAATCCGCTACTGATTTGTTTAAATTGATCATTGAGGGTAAGAGTGACGAGTTGAGAGAACGTCTTTACAAAGCAAAAGAGTTTGTGTTTGGTCATTTGGGTAAAGATCATGAATTACTGTTGGACGATGCGCTTTTAGAAAAATTCTCATTGAATAGAGAACCTCCTGGTCCTCGTCAACCTAATTCACATTTATCATTGTTGGCTATAGTGGATAGTTGGTACCAGTTGGGGATCGTGCCATATGACCATATGATTTGTTCGACACCGGTGAGTTGATTGTTTTCATGTCCAACAGAGGAAGGTTCGTTTTACTAACATAGTTCAATTTCCCTAGCTTTTTAGAATATTTTTGGGTGTCAGTGAATATCTATTCTGCACACCAGGATTATTGGAAAGTGCCTTAAGTGAAGGTGTCAGTGAAACAGGGTTTAGACCTGATGACTTGGAATTCACAGTCGCAGCAAGAGTGAGTATACTTTTTGATTATTTCCAGCATACCGTTCTGCGATTACTAACTATCTTTCAAGACATGGAGTAACATTGTTTCTTTTGGGGATTTCCAACTGTATCGCCGTGAATTTGAAGCTACACAGGAGTTTTTCAAGCCAATGTTACCTGAGGCTAACAAGGTTGGTAATGAAATGATCAATACTATCTTGAACAAGGTCAAGGAGAAGGAACAGCAATGATAATTACTATAAATAGACTTCCTGCTATACACCTAACGATTTCATAATGATCTTCTATGAAAATAACAGCATCTTTAGACGATTTTTGTAGTATTTAAATGCCCAGAGTTTATGCGCTTGTGTCCCGTAACGGAGTTTTCACGTGACCGGCTGTACAGTTTCATCGGAAGGAATTGTAAATGTGAAATCAATGCGTAAGCGAACAACTAAGAACAGCCTTGGAAATTAAAGGCCAGAGACCAACCAAATCACCGCAGTTTCTTGGAATATAGACAGGTCTAAGGTGTCATCTTTGTTACTTATTGAAAGAATTGCACACAAGTCCACACTCAAGGAAGAATCTTGCGGATCATTCATTATCAATACAAACAACACATACACAAAGAAAACAGATCATTATGGGAAACATATTCAGTGGTATCTTCGGAAGACTATGGGGTGTCAATAAAGAGATCAGAATCTTGATCTTAGGGCTAGATGGTGCCGGTAAGACTACAATCTTGTACAAACTTCAGGTATGTTGAGTAGTCCAGTGTGAGATATCGGAGCTATAGGACTAACAAGTGATCTAATAGATTGGAGAAGTCGTCAATACAAAGCCAAGTAAGTAAACAGCATCGTGGTTTAATATTTGATGGTATACTAACAAATGATGAACAGCTATCGGGTTCAACGTCGAGACTTTGAGTTATAAGAATCTAAAATTAAACGTTTGGGATCTTGGTGGCCAAACATCTATCAGACCGTACTGGAGATGTTATTACGCCAACACCGCAGCAGTCATATTCGTTGTGGACTCCACAGATAAAGACCGTATAGACACCGCTTCCAAAGAGTTGCATTTGATGTTGAGTGAAGAAGAATTATCAGATTCGGCATTACTAGTGTTCGCCAATAAACAAGATCAACCTGGTGCATTGAGCGCTGCTGAGGTATCCAAGGCTTTGAACCTTGTTGAATTGAAAGATAGAAGTTGGAGTATTGTGGCTAGTAGTGCCATCAAAGGTGAAGGGTTGACTGAAGGTTTGGACTGGTATGTATCCATGTGGATTCTATTTAATTTTTTTTTGCTTATGCGGAAACTAACAACAAAAACAGGCTCATCGATGTTATCAAGGATGAACAACTGTGATTGCACAATGAACATCCACTTTAAATAATTTGTACCATAAATTTACCACATTAAAATCTTGAATCTCTTTAGAGCCCAGTTTTGTAGTACAGTACTCCAATTCTGCCATTTCAGCCCGTGTCCATTGTCTGTAGGTGAATAGCAAACAAAGAGAACACCTACAAATCCTTAGATAATTAAGATGAATTGCACTGGTCTGGACTCCATAATCATATCTAGAGGGAGCGCAATTTTGGGAAGGTCAGAAATGTTTTACAGGGGATTGGGGTTCATCAGGATAAGGTCCAACATCACCAAGAACTTCACTCATCAAATACGGAGTTTCAAAACATCATCGTTCATCACACATCCGAGACTTAGACCAAGCCTATTGATATCGACTGGTTCGATACTCCTCGGTACGACGATATACACTCAGCTATCCGATAACAGCCTTATTCAGAATGACATACTGAAAGCCACATCCCAAGTTGAGCCGGGGACAGCTTTAAAACCTGACGCTAGGGGCGATACTTATGAAAACGGGCTTTTCTTAGCATCTCAAAAGGAACTAGAAGATGAAATACACCAATACAGAGAGGAGAGACTATCTCGCAGACTTGGGTTTATTTATAAAATCGCCTTTGCATTCCATGATTACATATGGGAACCGTTAGTCACCATTGGACGGTTTTTCGAATTGACCGTGATTTTCCTGCCTATAGTCATCACTATTCCCATTAGTTGGTTCGGGAAGAGAGATCCAAATAATAATGGTGAGAGAAGTGGGTCTGTGATTTGGTACAAGATCTTGCGGTTTAGTCTGGAGAATGCAGGTGCTTCATTCATTAAGCTGGGACAATGGGCCGCTTCGAGAACTGATATTTTCCCTCAACAGTTTTGTGATGAGTTGGGGAATCTACATTCGAATGCGAAGAAGCATTCTATACGGTATACTAAGAAGATATTGAGAAGATCGTTTGGCGGGTTACCGTTTGATGAAATATTTGAAGAGTTCAATGAAGAACCCGTGGGTGTTGGTGCCATTGCACAGGTTTATTTGGCCACTTTGTCCAAGAAGTTGATTGAGAATATCGATGAGTTCCAACCGGTACAGAAACGGAAGAAGACCTTGTTGGGACTCACATCTTTTGTGAGTAATGATTCTGAACAGCCTGTCTCGAATGAATCAAAACCAATGCATAACCAGAAAGTTGCCATTAAAGTTATGCATCCAAACGTTGTCACAAAGATCAAGAGAGATTTGAAGATTATGAACTTCTTTGCTAAATCGATAGATATGATTCCAACTATGGAGTGGTTATCCCTGCCTGATGAAGTTAGAAATTTCGATATCTTGATGAACTTACAATTAGATTTGAGAATCGAAGGTCTGAATTTGCACAAGTTTCAAGAGAACTATAATGATGATCTTTACATCAATTTTCCTAAACCATATTTGAAGTTCTCGAATAGATCAATACTAGTGGAGGAATACATTAACGGGTTATCAATGTCAAAACTACTTGAGCTAAAGACCAACAAGTTGTTGAACGATGATGTCTCAAAGCAATTGAGTGATAAGTTGATTGACTCCTTCTTGCAGATGATGATTTTGAACAATTTTATTCATTCGGATTTACACGCTGGTAATATTTTCGTTAGGTTTGTCAAACCAAATGAATTACAAACAGAGATTGTCTCAAATGAGCAAGAAAGGGACACCATCTCTCTTGACTTGAAAAAATTACAAGATAATAATTCCGAGTTGGCAAAATCATTAACCAAATTACACATGGATGGATACCACCCTGAAGTTTGCTTCATTGATGCAGGGCTAGTGACAGAACTGAACGAGGTCAATAGAGTCAACTTCATCGCTTTATTCAACTCACTAGCGGAGTTTGATGGGTATAAAGCCGGTGAACTAATGATTGAAAGATCCAAGACCCCTGAGACTGCCATTGATGAGGAGATTTTCGCTTTAAAAGTGGAGAGACTAGTAGACAAGATCAAACAGCGGACATTCACATTGGGTACTGTGAGTATTGGTGACTTGTTGGAGAAAATGATGAGCATGGTTAGATCGCATCATGTTAGAATGGATGGTGATTTCATCAGTGTCGTTGTGGCGATTTTATTATTGGAGGGGATTGGAAGACAGTTGGATCCTTCGTTGGATCTTTTTGCAAGGTTCGTATGGTTTACCTTTTTGAATGGGATACCAGAACACTAACTATGGTTTGTAGCTCTTTGCCTATTTTGAGACAGTTGGGATTCCAAGATGGAGGGAAGTTGATTCATAATGGTGATAAGATGTCGATGTTTAAAGTCTGGTTGACGTTGGAAATCAGACAGTTTATCAACTTGAGTGTTCAAGATGTGAGTATCTTTACAGGTGATTGTGGTATCGTGTATGGTTTACTAACTGATTGTAATAGATTTATAAGCTCGTCAAGTCTGACGGATTGTGTCCGAATTATTAGATTAAATGTGGACAAATCAATAAATAGAAATGGTGGAGATATGAGAGTTTCAGTGTAGTAATCAGGAGAGATAGTGCTATAATACTAGTCATTAAATAGTCAATCATAGTGTCATTTTCTTTCCGTTTATCATATTTTCTTAATGATCTATTCTCTTTATAGCCTGATTGACATAAAAGATGTTTCGGTGGTCACGAGCCCCGGTGCAAAGATCCGCCAACGGTTTTAAGTCATCGCCACGTGCAAAACGAATTAGCAGAAGACTTTAACTATAATAGGCTGACATCTCCATAGTGAAACCATTGGGCGGCTAGTGAGGAATTGGATTGTTTTGAATATAAACAGACGATAAAAGGCGCTACAAGGCTTGGAGAGCTGCTGGACTTCAACAATAGAAAGAATATCGAAAGATAGTGCCCAGAGTATTGGAATTTGTGGGGGCATCTGGTGAAGAAGAGCTAGATAAACTGACAGGAAAGAGATGAAGTTTGGGAAGACGTGAGTTGGGGGTTTATTTAGGGCGTTGTTGAGGTTATAGTGGCAAATACTAACAAAAGCACTGACGCTTGCAGAATCACAAGTCACCAGGTTCCAGAATGGAGGTGAGTAGATAGATAACGGTTATTTGGGTGTTAGATGAGTGTACTAACTGCTAAACCTCCACAGTCATTACTATTTAAACTATAAGGATCTAAAGAAACAGATCAAGCTGATTACATCTCTTCAAAAGGAGATATTGCAACTCGTTGAACAGGAAGATGCTGAGGTAACAGGTTTACAGATCAGTGATACACTAAACAATTCCCAAGTTAAAGGTGAATTAGCTGGGTTCTTCTTCGCTATGGATAGAAACATCGAGAAAGTTGATGATTTCTATAATAAGCAATACTCAGAGTACGATAGAAGATTGAAGAAAATCACATCAATCATCAATTCATTCAATCATCATATCGAGACCTTGGATCATGAAGAATTGGAAGAAGTTATCGGTGTACTCATTGAATTACGCTCTTGTTTCAGAAACTTGAAATGGTTTGGTGAGTTGAACAAACGTGGTTTTGTCAAAATCTTGAAGAAATTGGATAAGAAGACTGGAACTTCTCAACAATCACCATATTTAAACGCAAGAGTGTTCCCTTTAGGCTTCGCAAATGAATCTGAAATTGTTAAAGATTTGGCCTCAATCAACGAGTCCCTAAACAAATTGTCTCCATTCATGGAAAGAGCATCCTCAAGAGAACATTATTCTGAGTCGAATTCACCTGCAAGAAATGGATCTATCTCACCGGATAAATATACAAGATTCATTCAAAAAGATGAAGAAGAGCACCTCATAAACCAATTGATTGTGGAGTATCGCTCCATTGTGTTAGTCCCTGTGAAACTTCTAGTGTCCTTGTTGAACAAGGCATCCTTAGCACAGTCGTCTAAGTGTATTGCCAAGCTATTGGAAATCATGCCCTCATTAGGTGATCCTTCAGATATCAGTGGTAAAAACTTCTTTCATCATCACATCATTGCATTGGGGAAACAAGTCCAGAAATCACCAAAACCAGTTGACCTAAGTGCCAAATCATCAGACAATGTCTCTGCTTTGTTGAGTTTAAACCATTTGCATTTGACACCTGCTTCATTACCAGAGTCTCATCATAGAATGGTTGGTGCCTATGGACCAGACGGTGTTAATTCAAACGACTCGCCAACATCATTGTTATACATCTTGAATAACTTACCAGCCCATTTAAGACCAGCTTTACTACAAAGAGATAGTTACAAGAGAACTCCACTACATTATGCTGCACAATTCGGGCTAAGAGAGATCACACTATCAATCATTGATTTCTTGAAAACATGGAAAGAATGGGATCCAACCATCCCGATCGATGATCTCTCCGTATGGGGAGATGCAGAATCCCTTTCTCCATTACATTTAGCCGTCTTGGGGACTCATCCGAAAACCGTGCAAGTACTAGTGTCAAATTCAAACATGCTTTTGACTACACCAAGATTGTTCTTATTGGCTGCTAGATTAAATTCACCAGAGATGTTACGTATCCTATTGGAGTGTAAGGGGATCGATATCAATTTTGCAGACCCGGATACTCACGAAACTGCATTATACATAAGTTCCAAGTTGAATTTCTCCGCTACTGTGGAATTCTTATTGCAAAAAGGTGCAGATCCAGAGATTGGAGAAAATGCATTTGGATGGACACCTATTTTCATTGCTGCTGTGGAAGGCTTGTATGAAATTATTGTTCTGTTGAAGAAATATGGTGCTCAATTCTCTATTGAAGATGATTCAGGATGGACACCAATGGAACACGCCTGTTTGAGAGGACATTTGAGAATTGCAGACATCCTAAGACCTGAAGGTTATTCATTACGTGCTCAGCTAATGAATCACCAATCTTCAAATAATAGTTCCACTGGGTCGGTTGATAGATCAAATGGTGTTACATCGTCTGTTTCGTCGATTGATAAAGTGAAGTCCTCCTCGAATGGTCATAAGCATGAACTTTACAAGGCTATCAAACCGAAAATTCCTAAGACTGCACAACCTGTCAAATCATTTGGTCATAAATACTTGACCGACGAGTCGGTTATAATCATTACCATTGGGTCAAATGATACAAGGGAAAATCATCAGGCTATCACGTTAGACCGTGTCCCTATTTCTCGTGTTCACTCAACAGAATTGGATACTGCCTTGTCATTAGTCGTTAGATCTAAATCCCAACTAGACGAACCACCACACGTTATTGACTTACCAATTGATGATGTTGATCCATTAGTGTTCAACTGTGATAAAGATCATGATCCTCAGGATGAAACGATTTATTTTGATATTGTGCCAACTTATGGTGGTCAACATAAACAAATTTTGGGGAGAGGTGTTGCAATGTTGAGCAAAGTTTATACAAAAGTTGGTGAAAACCGTGCACCATTGAATAAAGTTGTCACTATCCCAATCATTGAAACTGAGACGTTGGACGTTTTGGGTACTTTGAAATTTGAAGTATTGATCGTTACACCATTCCACCATCCAAATATGACTTTCGATAGAACTGAGGCTTATTGGAGATCTTTGGTATCGACAAGGGTTATTGGTCATAGAGGTCTAGGGAAAAACGTTGATGCTAAAAACTCATTACAATTGGGTGAAAACACCGTGGAATCATTTATCGCTGCAGCCTCATTAGGGGCCTCCTATGTTGAGTTCGATGTTCAACTAACAAAGGATAACGTCCCTGTTGTGTATCATGATTTCCTCGTTGCCGAATCAGGTGCAGATATCCCTATGCATGAATTGACATTGGAACAATTCTTGAATTTGAATAAAGGACAAGATGAGAATGGTGGTAAGACTAGGGATGATGAAGTTTTGAAAAGACCAAGATCCGCTTCGTTAGTTTTCAATAATTCTGATGAGTTGAGAATGACTAGACAGGATGAAACCCATGAAAAGATGAAATTGACCAAGACTTTTAAAAACTTGGGATTCAAGGGTAACTCTCGTGGATCCTCAGTCTCATCAGCATTTGTCACATTGAAGGAGTTATTCAAGAAGATCCCTAAGAACGTTGGTTTTAACATTGAGTGTAAATATCCATTACTTTACGAAGCTCAACAGGAGGAAATGGGTGAAGTCATGGTTGAGCTCAACTTCTGGATCGACACAGTCTTACAAGTCGTCTATGATAATGCGCAGGGCCGTGATATCATCTTTTCATCATTCCACCCTGAGGCATGCCTCCTCTTATCATTGAAACAACCATCAATCCCAATCTTATTCCTAACAGAGTCAGGTTCCACGGAGATGCCAGATGTTAGATGTGGTTCGTTACAAAGCGCCGTTAGATTTGCCAAGAAGTGGAATTTGTTAGGTATTGTCTCTGCAGCGGAACCTATTGTGAAATGTCCAAGATTGGCACAAGTTGTTAAAGCCAGTGGACTTGTTTGTTTCACTTATGGTGTTTTGAATAACGATCCGGATAATGCTAGATTACAGATGGATGCCGGTGTGGATGCTGTTATTGTGGATAATGTTCTTGCGGTGAGAAAAGAGTTGACAAAGATGAATGATCAGAGTTTGGCTGCGTCTCCTGAGCCTGTGGAGATTAAGAATGTGGCATAAGCAGGTTAGTATGTATTCTACAGATGAGTTTTTTAATCAATTAAAGTCATTACATTGTATTATATAGGAAATAAAACTTGTAGCCTAGTTTCTCAGGTTACTATACTTTTCATTCTTCAATATTTTACAGAATGGTTTGTGGATTGGTAGCAGTACCAGTAGCAGTAGTAGAACCGGCAGAAGTTGGAGTAGCCTCTTGTTTCTTCAAGTCAGCCAATCTTCTAGCTTCTTCGTGGATTTGAGTAGCATCAGAAACAACATCTGTGTAAAACTTGTGTAATCTGCTACCAACACCAGTTTGTAATGCCTTATCGAAATATTTGTCCAAAGTAGCACTGATTTGATACTTGTTATCAACTTCCTTTTGTTGTTCTTCCAAGTTCTTTTGTTTCTCTTGTAGACTGTACTTATCATCTAAGTCTTTCAAGAACTTATTGAATTTCTCAGAGTACCCATTCTTCTTATCGTGGTCAACAGCCTTTTGGATCAATTGATCACCCAAAATGTAACCATGTGACAAGTATTCAGCGAAAATAGCAGACTTTGGCTTAGACTCTTGTTCAATATCGTCATGACCACCATTGGAAGATGAAGGATTGGCAACATGTGGATCAGGAACTGGAGCCAACTTCTCCTGAGTGGTGGCAATTGGTTCAGTATAAGCTGGTGGGTCAATAGCGGTTGGATTTCTACCATCATTGAATGGCAAGACTTTGACCTGGGAACCGCCCAATTCAGCACCGTTTAATAATAGGGCGGTAGAGACAGCGGATTCATTGGCAAAGAACACTTGGAAGGCGGCTTCACCTTCTGGAGCGCTTAGCTTGTAGTCTTCGATACGATCGATCTTCCCGCAAAAGGCAAAGAATTCACGTACTTTGTCCTTGGAGACTGTGTTTGGGATGTTGCTTGCGATGATTGATAATCTGGTTGCCATTGTGTTTGGTTGTTGTTGTTGTTGGCTCTATGGCGGTAACATCTTGAATTGAATGGGAATTGTCTGGGAATCTCCCTTAATTTATAAGGATCCCAATTTTGACACATGCAAGAAATAATCATTGCTATTGTGGAATTCGGAAATACTCAGCCGCCGGTGGGATTACGTAAGGTGCTTGCGCCCTGCTGAGTAAGCACAATAGACACAGCGAGCAGTGACGCAGTGACAGATCATCAAATGTTGTGTTGAGTCACAGCGTGGTAAGCAATGGTGTAATCAAGACAGCTATCGATATCTATAGGCATGCATGAGAAAGAAAGACAATTACAGTCAGTACCTTACGTTGGGTGCCTTGTGAGATGAAATCGTTTCACATACTATACATAAATGAATGATTGACTGTGTAGATCATTTCAAATGGACCAGAAGGTATATAAAGGCACAGCAAGTACATTTTCAAGCTATACAGACTATCACTCGTAATAGTACACGCTATGCACTTACAGCTTACAGCCATGTCTGATCTAGGTTGTACGTCTAGCACTCTGGATATTGATATTTCCGACTCCGTCATTGACACCTCTGGCTTCCTAGAGGATGTTCGCAACTCTGATGGTGACTACTCTGTTGACTATGATAGCGAGTGTTACCATCCTGAAGAGTCTGACGCCGCGTCCGACGACCTAGCTGAAGAAGATGTGATATTAAGTAGAGAAATTGAACTGTTCGATCGAATCACACAAGGAAACAATGAACGCACTAGAAGCTATAATCAGGATAGAGGTCTACAAGATAAACTTGATGCTTACTGCTCCAGGTTTATGGACTTAGGAGCTCTAGAGGCGTGTGTACTCTTTAAGCGGAAGGGTAGTATACTGAGAAAAAGTGGTATAAAAGACACCAAGTCCAAGGAAATCTTGCTAAGAAAACTCGCAATTGAATTTCATCCATCTATGCAAAGAATTAAGACTAAGCCTGGAACCAATGTTTTATTGAAGATATACGATCCATTGGACCCCTTGGGATATGAATATATTGGTATGCAACAAGGTACGAAAACTACCACACTGACCATTGGTAGACCACCGTATGAATTAACTTGGGAGCAGGTTCAACACGAACCAGAGGTTTTAGAGGTATTTCAAAAGTTTTTCCACTATGAGAATATCGTGGATACAATCACTACGTTCAATAATCGATGTGGTGACCTGTCCTCAAAGATAAATGTTCCAAAATTGATCTGGAAAGACGCTGCTATGACAAATGATCCTATGTACGGTGAATATGGAATCTGCTTGGTGTTTGAGATTCCAGACATTGATCTCATAAACCATAAACCTTTGACGAAAGTTACAATTGATAGCTTAAAGAGGCAGGTGGATAACTTACACAGATGTGGATTGCACCTTAATAACTTGTCCTTAACAAATTGTTTCTGTGTGGATGATGAAACTTGGATACTGGGGCTTGATGATGCATCGTTTGTTGATTGTCAATGTGATATCAACTCAAGCTCACTTTGCAAGGATTATCAGTTTGTTAAAATGCTTTATGACACTGTATAGTCTCGACTATCTAATAAGTATAAGATCCGAGCCCTCGGAAATAGTGTCTAGAGCCAGAACACATACATACTAACCCAGCGATCTATAACCTCGATCTAAATTACTCTTCCAGTATCTTCAATAAACATTCAGCACTCATTCCTTTGAATAACAGTCCTTGCTCTTAGCTCTTGAAAGATAACTCTAGACTCTAGACGCAGTGACGGTCCATTTTATTGGCCGCGAATTGATTCTGCAATTTTCAAGTAGCATAGAGAAAAAAAATTAATATACACATAAACTAAAGCATCAAGTATCCGATACTGAAGAATACCACACACACACTTACAACATGGCCAAGAAGATCGAAGTATCCCTCAACGAAAAGGAATTCGTATTCGAAGCCCTCAAACAAGGAATCAGAGTCGATGGCCGGAAACTCGACCAATTCAGAGACGTTGACATCAAACTAGGCGATGAATACGGTTATGTCGATGTCACTATGGGTCAAACTCGAGTCATTGCCCGTATCTCTGCTGAGATTGTGACCCCCTATGAGGACCGCCCCTTTGAAGGTCTGTTCCAAGTCTCTACGGAGATCAGTCCAATGGCCTCATCGATGTTTGAGAGTGGGAAACAAACAGATGATGAGTTGTTGATCAGTCGTACTGTTGAAAAAGCCGTTAGAAGATCCGGTGCGTTGGATTTGGAATCGTTATGTATAATAGCAGGTGTGAAATGTTGGAGTATAAGGGCTGATGTGCATTTTTTGGATTATGATGGTGGGTTTGTTGATGCTAGTTGTATTGCTGTGATGACTGGGTTACAACATTTTAAGAAGAATGATATTACCGTTTCAGGTGAACAGATAATAGTGCATCCTATTGAAGAGAGAGAGCCTGTTGAATTGTCTGTGTTGCATGTTCCTATTTGTGTTACATTCGCTTTTTTCAATCCAGAGGCCACGGAGGAGAATATTAAAGGTGAATCAAACAATGAGATTTTCATCATTGATGCCACAGCTAAGGAAGAGCTGATCAAGAATGGGTCAATCACTATAACTATGAATAAGAATAGAGAGATTTGTCAAATGTTGAAAGCTGGTGGGTTGCCTATTGATGCTACGACGCTTTTGGATTGTTGTAGGAAGGCATTAACCATTTCTGAGACTTTAACAAACCAGATTAAAGAGTTGTTGGAATTGGATTTCAAGAGAAGAAATGAAGGTATCCAGTTTAGAGAGTTGAAATCGGAGAATGGTAGATATGAGACGTCATGAACTTTTTTATTCTAATATAGACAAAGCATTGTACATTACAATATTGTAGTATGATTATATAGTATGCATTTTCTATTATAAGCGCTCATAAATAACTTATCTAATGTACAAGATCCCAGCTCTCTCAGTATATCATAGCAACGTCTCACCAAGAGCACATCTAGCAATGGCACACCCAGCGGTAATTGTATCCACGACATGAGTCTCATTAACACCTAAACTTGGATTACATTCAACAACATCTAGCGCGATCAAACGACCTGATTCAGCAACTCTTTCAGCAACAAACAAACCTTCTCTCAAAGTCAACCCACCACGAACTGGTGTCCCTGTGGCTGGGACATAAGTTGGGTCAATAGCATCAACATCATAAGATAAATGGATTGGGATCTTGTGTTCAGGGTCAATAGCCTCCAATGCCATCTCGACAACTTTGTTAATACCATATCTATCAACATGATACATAGAGAATGCAGCGATCCCATTATCTTTCAAAATTTTCTTTTCACCAGCATCAATATCTCTCAACCCGATATAGGCAATCTTCTTTGGGTCCAAACATTTAGGAACCCATTTCAATTCAGGAGGATAAGATGGTGCATCAAGACCCATCACAAAAGCCACGGGACAACCGTGTAAATTACCAGAGTCCGTTGTTAGTGGAGTGTTGATATCAGCATGTGCATCGATCCATAATAAACCGGCATCTGGATATTTAGCAAAAGAACCGGCAACGGTACCCATCCCGATAGAGTGATCACCACCAATAGTGATTGGGAAATCTCCAGCCAATGCGACTTTCTTGACACATTCGTAAACTTTCTCACAAGCTTCACCAACGATTTTTGGTCTTTTGCACATCTCATAGACATCTGATTTATCACTGGCTTTACGTTCTTCGTAATCAGTCCCCTTTAATGGGTCTTCAATGTCAACGGACCAACCCAAGTTTTCGATTTGTTCTTTGATACCGGCTCTCAAGAGATATTTTGGACCATCTTCAACACCGGATTTACCTTGACCACCAGAGAATGGGGCCAGGATCAATTTGGCGGTTTTGTTTGGATGGAATTTGTAGTGTGGGTTTTCTAATAGCATTGTGTATGAATTGTATCGATAATGAGTGAGTGAGTGAGTGAGTGATGGTTCAGGTCCTTTGGAAGTGGGACCGCCAGCTGTTTATATAGTTTTGCCATTGATTCCAAGAGCATCGCTTTTTTTATCACTTAACTGAAGTCTGTGATGATATCGGTATGTGATGAACTTAAGGGCAACGGTTTTATTATCAGTTAGTGGCTGAGATCATACGTAGATGCCCTTTGCGAGTGTTCCACGATTGGCAGTCCGTGATGGATGTTGATCGTCGTTGGTGGTTGCCATTGTTGTGTGGTAAATATTGATACTGTTGAATACTCTATGGTCTATTATTCCACTATGGACTTATCGACATCTCATCGCTAACGGCAAAAACAGGAAGTTTCAGAGATTGGTTGGAATGTTGCTGTGTTAACACTTTTATTTCCTAATTCGGAAGTCTACGTCATCACTACCCCAAAGCGCAGCACAAAGCGAGCACTTGGAAAATAGGAGAAAACTACCGAATCAGGAAATTCACCAAACGTGGAAATAGCAGTCTCATGCTTTTAGAGGCCATGGTCAAAAAGGAGTCAGCGCTCTACAAAGTAAATCAAATATAGGATAATCATCATATAATTCGTATTCGTAAAGTAAGATTCAATTAATCATCATCAGCAGCACATAGCTTCTTTATTTACTGTCACCACATTTGCAGACATCACCGCATTTGCAATCAGCACCACATGAACAGGTGTCCTTATGTTGTTGCTTTGGAGGTTGGTGGGTTTCACCACATGTGCAGTTGGTACCACATTGGCATCCTTCTGGTTTGGTTGAGCATGAGCAAGGCATCTTTGAGTAGTTGTAGTTTTAGTTTGATCTAAAGTTGATCTGATGGAGGAATGAAAGAAGTAATTGCATGTTTTTCAGTGGAGATGTGTCTTTCTTTATATACTTGAAGTCCGAGGCGTGTCTCTAACACTTGAAGCTCAACAATAGGCAGCAATTCTACAGTGGAGCCATGCTCAGCGGAAATGGCTCGAAGTGATGACTGACAATGTAAGGCATGGGACATCTAATGAGTGAATAGTGCTGGTTCTAATGGGTGGCGGTGGCGATTACGAGTAGTGTTGTAATCTCGATGGGACCCTGATTAGATCTCGGACTTTATCAGAGACAGATCTACGTATGAACACCCGAGAACTACACTAGGGAGGTACTAGATACGTACTAATAGTTGACTGAACCACCTCTTTGGTCAAATCAAACGTTTTTACTCATCACTTGTAGGGCAGCGGCCTCGAATATCTCTCAATTCAATGCACGTTGAGGAGCTGAGCATTGAAGGTACAGCCAAATTTGCTCACTGAAATTGTCTAGGCAAAACTTCAATATGGAGCATGATCAGGAAAAAGAGTTCTTTACGTGTGTTGGGCAATTCTGCAACATGATATCAAGTCCGAGATCCTCAGCAGAAGGCTGTGAGGTTAACAGATTAGCTAAAGCCTTTTATGGCTCAGATGGTGAAATCAGCAGTTGTGATAAAGACAAGTAACTCAGAAAGAGCTGGTTCATTCTTCTATATATTTTATATTTTGTAGATCGTTTTCGCGACATGGTGTAAAAATCATATTTGAACGATTTGAACGTTGAACGTTGAACGTTTGACGTAGTTCACTCTTTCTTTGTGATTTGAGTGGCGATTGGGTTTCCGAGCTTGAAAGATTCGCTGTATTAACTGTTGTTATCATTTTTGCGTTTCAGGAATGTTGCATCCACAGAGTAAATTGGAATCTTTTTAGTCCACTGGGTGATGCTGTGACTTTAAGCTTATCGAACGCTGGATTATTTAAATTGGTTACTATGCAAGGATGTGGAGAATTTGAAACTTTCCATTACTGCTAGGCCTTTAATTATCCATTTCTGGAAGGATACTGTAATGACAATATATGTACAAAGAGTTGCTACTTCTTGGTGGAAGACGAAATGGCTACAACCTTCGTCTCAAAGCCAGAGGGGATCTTTCAGTATGTATTGAATAGATGTGGAATATTTGTTTGTCAATTCAAGTTGTACTTCACCCAGAATGGTACAGTTAGAAGTATCAGATATATATAATACAGACAGGCTTGACAATCTCTAGGAATAGACAAGCTGTCTATATGAAACTTCCCGATTAGTTCTATTCCTGATACGCTTTGCAGTCTTCCTGTCCATCGCTTGGTGCTTGGTGTAATGTAATCGTTCCTTCTTCTGCTAAATTGTAACGTGCCAACAAGCTTAATTAATGTTTTTCAGAAGTATCCCTTAAAATAGAGTCTGCTTATTCTCCATTACGACATATCCAGAATTGGGTACGTTTGTTTCTATACCTTATCAGCAACAGTTGAAAGTGAAAATCAGCTTCGATAAATTGTGGATCAAAAAAACACACGGCCGAGCTTCCTCGAATTTACGTCGAATAACGACTAATAAATTATGACGTTAGTGTCTGTTTTCGAGCTAAGTCTCTTTTCATATAGTGCTTAAGGAACCATTGTGATTGTGTTAACTGAGACTCGATCTGGGATATCGGTACAATACATCCAATGATCTCCTTAGACAAACTAATACACATGTATTTCCATCAATTGTTTATAGCATTGTAGCTTGTAGCTTTTGTATCCATTCTACATACAGGTATAGATGACTTCTACCGTATCTCTGATCTATATAGTGCGATTGAGAGCTATAAGCATTGGAAGTATGAGAAACGACTCAGCTAGATTTTATGACCTCGATGGACATTATTGGATCTAGAATTATACCAGTTCGGTTAATCTACCTAGATAATGAAACAAAATTCGTTTCTTCTGCCAGACAGCGCCGTGTCAATAACGTAAAGAGTGATAATGCTGAAATGCTCAAATGTATAATTGATAGGACCAAACTCGTGCCACCATGAACCATTTGACATATCTCGATGGTGCTTGAGAAACGCCTGGTTTCCGTGAACGACCCTGACTCTTATCCTTCAGTATTTCGGAAAGAAAGATTGAACACCTAGATTGATCTGAGATTCTACAATTGTCAACGGGCCATTGCTCATGTTACTCCCTGAAGTCTAAATTCAATGTGGTACTTGAGAAAGTGAGTTGAAAAGCTGTCTACAACTACAGGTCTAGGAGAGCACTTTGATAGTCTCTCCAACTTACATGTTGCATTTCTCTACAACGAATGATCCAAATTACTAACAGATGCCATTATAGTCTCTAGGGTACTCTACACCAGTTGCTTAGTTTTGAGATTAGAAGTGTTGCTTTGTAAGAATCTCCTTGTTCAATTCTATATAGAATAAGCATACAAAGAATACACCTTCTTCCGCTTTCGTTAAATGAAACTAGGAGAGGATTCTTATGTATGTACTTTTTTTGGTATACTAAATGCCACATCTTTTTTCCTGAAATCTCGTATAGCATGTATTGATCATTCCTTAAGTCAATGACCTTCCTCAACTTCTACAGTACAGGTACCTTTTTCCAAGCTCATGCAGTGCTATCTGTTATAAGACTCTAAGTTGGAAGCTGAGGAGTTTCCGATCAAGTCGATACAACGAATCAATGTATTTCGTGTTTTTTAAGAATTCTCAATTAGCTTCATTGGAGCTGGGAATTAGGTTTTAGCTTCAAACTTGAAGCAGTGCTTATATGCAAAATATATACAAGCAAGAGCGAAATTGTACTTATATAACACTAAGTATGTACTAAATATAGATAACAATGTTGCTTGCGCAATATGACTCTTTGATGCTATCCACGTACAAAACTTTGTTGGATCTTCAAATCCTTGGAAATTGATAAAACAGTTTATGAACCGTTAAGATTGAGGTACACACGTAGACAGCGTTTACATACTAGCTACTGTGATCTAGTCCATCGAGAAGTCGAAGTTATACAGCTGATAAGCTGAAAAGTTGGGAGTTGGACCATTGCACGCCTTTATAAGCTTAACCTCCGAACACCATGAATGTGTAAATTTTTTATAGATGATGGTCTGTTTGTTTACATTCAAATCGATTACTTTTTAATTTTCGAACCTATATCAGCAACAAGCTTCAGTATTGCGTTGAATCCTTCTACCGAGTTGTTAGTAAAACTTTCATATAACAGCGCGCCTTGGTTAGACAAGAGTATTATGTGATCGAGCATAGCGGCCTGTTTTGTTTCAAACCCGAAGTTGTGAGACTTGGACTGTGAAATATCATTCTTATATTATTGACATGATCACCAAATGCCAAATGCCTTATATGGTATCTGTGACCTTGATATCTGATCAGTTACAATCGGTATACGACCTTTCATGTTTCCTTTCTTTCTGGTCGGAATATCATATAGACGACGAAAGTGGTAACTGTCTGCTAGTATACATCATTGATTTTTCCAAGATCTGTTGTAGTTAGCTTTAACTATAAGCGCACACCTTTGCAGTGAAGAACGGTGTCAATTATGTCTATTGCATGCAGAAAAAGCTACTCGATCTGATATCAAGCTGGATAATTAGTACGCAACAGAGAGATTCCCAGATATAAATAAATCGACACAAGATTATGCTGTGCTTACAGTAAAGTGAGATGATGTGAGCTGTTAGCTCTTCAACATCGATACAACAGTACAACAGGTTTGAAATTCTATGCATGTGTGGAAGATTCTTGCTGGACATCTCGAAAACTTGTGACCGCGTTTGAGTGATTTCAAGTCCGAGATTTTAAACAGAAGGCTTAATGGTAAATCCATGAATTGATACTGCTCGGTGATCTGTAGATGACGATACGTAAGATATACGTAACTTGAATGAGGTGTTTCTAAGCCTGGGATGCCATTACATTTTGTAGATTGTTTTCGCGGGTTGAGGAAGCGAAAAAATATTTAAATCGAATGAATGAAAATCTGAACGAATTCCTAACAGATCCGTAGAAACTGAATATCAAACAAGCATCCTTATCTAAAAATTTTTTCCAAGAAAGTATACCATACTGTGCAGTGCGCTGTTGTAAGCTCTGCTAACAGTTGTTGCCATGAATAGCTACAGGGGTAATTGCATTGTCCCTCTGAATTCCAGGCTTGAAGGGGTTTTTTTAGCCCGACAGTCGTTAACTTCAAAAGAGGGACATGATGATGCCTCATAAAAGAGTTCAAATAACAATATTTACAGAAAGCAATCTTCTTCTTGGTATAACACGGGTTATCTATATATATAGTCTCGTCTTAGAGCCAGAGAGACTTTCAAAGTATTTATTGAATAGATCTATGATCAATCATTTTCAATGATCTAATTGTAGTCGACTATGACTTAACTTCATTAAAACTTCCATCATCCCCTGCAAAACTTCTCTGGATCTTCAAATTCTTGCTTTTGAGGTGATCTTCTGATCTTAACTAATACAAAAAAGATGGGTGTATTCGATACCTGATGAAAAAGCTACAACAACAATATGTATACAGAGAGTGATACTTCTTCTTGGTCCAGGACACATTGTTTACAATGTTGTCAAGTCTAGAGAGGCTCTTCTAGTATAAATTCAATGTATTTCTAACGTTGAATTCGATATATCTGTTGCAGTGTTGGCGATCTCGAAAATTTTTGACTGCGTTTAAAAAACCGAAAAACAAGATACTGGGTATCAATATATTAATATCATGCGACCTCGATAGAGGGAAATACCCCCTCTCATTCTGAAATTTCTCTTGATTTAGAGTTTGTGACATTGCGAATAGGTGCTTTCTCAACCTCTTTATTACCGTCTACATGCTTTAATTGGTGTTTATGAAGTAAGTATACAGGAAACTTATCTCAACACAGGTTTCGCAATACATGAGTTTTGACACTATATGGCCACATATAGATCGCTCAACATGGCCTATTTATATGATCATTTGACTGAACTTTTTGTTAATTGAACTCAAGTACTAACTATATATACTTCCAGGATGTCTACTTATTATATCTCTACTCTCAAAGATAAGTCTTTACTTGAGGCAGAATTGAGAGAGACTCTATATACACTGCCATTGCAGATATAAGACACACATAAGAAGTCGTCTTCTTCCTGGATCCAGTCAATCTACAGTGAGATCTGGAGAGGCTTCCTATACTATGTGTTCAGGTATGAATGAATGTACCAGCTTTTTTCCCTTCCCCTTCGAACAACTATCGTAGAAAGGAAAGCATAGATATAGATTGCTTGATGTTTTAGATGGATTCTTGTTACGATCGTAAAAGAACACTCCAAGGCACTGACCATTGTCTGGATCTGTTTAGCTACACTATTCTATCTCAAGCACCATCGGTCGGCTCAGCGCAATTCTCCGTTTTCCGCGAATTTGGGAAACATCGATAAAAAACACAGTACAGTCGTTTGTTTTCAACTGAAAATAACCATGTTCAATGAGCTGTACTTTATTGATTGTGTTCAGTCTTGATGTATCTTTTGCTACTAGCACATTATTGAAGTCACCCGCAAGGATTACATTTATGGTTGTGACACACTATGAAAAACCATGGGGGTGTGATCATGTATTGAGATCCATGGTTTTAAGGAGGCATTTACAAATCCTGTGTGTTTTCTTATTGATCCTGATCTCGTCGCTAGTTCATCCCCAGGTTAACATAATTACAAAGACAAAAAAGGATACCTTCTTCCTTGTTTTAAGGCAAATGGCTAGAGCTATTGTTCGTTAAACAGGAGAGGTATACGTGATGTTTTTAGACAAAGTCATGTACTTTTCGTTTTCAATATCTTACTTCTTTGTAGTAAACATATGGCCATATGTAAAATCTGATGCACGCTTAATCAGATTTGTTGTGTGATATATCTGGTATCCGGTCAGTTAAGAGATTGTACAACTGGTATATACAGAGTCTCGTATTTCCCTTCTTTCTGACGAAGAAAGAGGTAACTGAATCTTAGTATACATCATTGATATTTCGAATATTACTATGGATATACGTAGCTTTCATAGCCTATTAAGAACAACTATATTAAACCTGGTTAGCATACGTAGAAGTTCTGTACTATACTACACTTCCTTCAGCTGTGATACACTAGAGATGGTCAGAAGTCAAACTGCTTCCAACTAGTCTCGGTCTTTGTCGGTGATAATATGAACCATATAACTCAAGAACTAATGGATCTCAGTACCTTATGAGCTAGATTAGCTACAACAGTAAGTCAAATTAAACTAACATGCAAATTGATTATCTATATTCTTTTTTCCATTCCTAATCATAAAAATCATTAAAAACAAGGACGTCATGTGTGTCTCTATGTCTATTTAGAAGTATCAACAACGTAACGACCCAAGATTTTACCTTGTTCCATCAATTCGTAAACTTTTGGTAATTCAGACATACCAATAACCTTGATTGGAGCAGAGACCAAGCCTCTTTCAAAGAAATCAATAGCTTCTCTAGTATCAGCTCTGTTACCAACATAAGAACCCTTGATGGAAACAGATTTGACAACAGCACCAAAGACTTGAGCCTTGGCAACGGCACCAGCTGGTAAACCAACTAAGACGACAGTACCACATGGTCTAACGTATTCAGTGGATTGTTCAATGGCCTTTTCAGAGACAGAAACGTTGATAACACCGTGTGGACCACCGTTAGTAGCCTTAATAATGTCGGCAACGATATCTTTAGTCTTGGTGAAATCGATAAAGACTTCAGCACCTAAGGATTTGACTAATTCACCCTTTTCATCACCACCATCAATGGCAAGGACTCTTAGACCTAAGGCCTTGGCGTATTGGATGGCTAAAGTACCTAAACCACCACCGGCACCAGAGATAGCGACCCATTCACCAGCAGCTAAATCAGCGGTTTTCAAAGCTTTGTACACGGTGACACCGGCACACAAGATTGGAGCGATTTGAGTTAAATCGGTACCCTTGGAGATCTTAGCGGCTTGCACGGCATCAGCAGTAGCGTATTGTTGGAAGGACCCATCATGAGTGTACCCGGACAAATCAGCCTTTGGACAATTGGCTTCAGCGGATTTTTCACAGAATTCACAAGATTGACAAGAACCATTCAACCATTTGACACCTGCATAATCACCAATTTCGAAATTAGTGACATTAGCACCTTTAGCGACAACGACACCGGCACCTTCGTGACCACCGACTAATGGTAATTTGGTTGGTAATGGCCAATCACCCTTCCAGGCGTGTAAATCGGTGTGACAGACACCGGAGTATTTGATGTTGATCAAGATTTCATTGGCTTTTGGGGTTGGCACTGGGATGTCTTTGTAGTGCAATTCACCACCGTTTTCGTAGAAGATAACACCCTTTTGAGTTGTTGGGATGGACATATTGTTTGGTTTTTGTAGTATTGGGATACTGATGATGATAAGAACAATTATTCATACTGAAGTCGGTGGATTCACAGTGCCTTTTATAGTGTTTCGGAGTGTTTTGGGTTTGACGTCTTTTTGACATATGGTGATTCTTGGTTGTATGAAATTTTCATGTACGCATTAAAGTGGGCAGACACATTCCTGGTGCTGCATCGGAAAAACATGATCGGAACAGCCAAAAGAGCTCCTGACGTACTAAATTCCAATGGTATCTGCTACGGTAACGTGTTCACTATTGTGTCAACTGATTGTTGGCGTTGGCAATACTGGCAACTCGGAGTTGTTGATAGGGCCTGGTTCATGTTTGAGCTTAATGCTATTTCCATAAATGAAGGATGAAGGATGTTACTAGTTAGAGATCTATATCGCATTTTAAATGTAGTTACAGAGTTCTAAGTGTCGCTGAATGGTATATTGTATACTATACTCTTCAAACGGAGAGATGGTAGTACCAAGAACACTATATCTGACAGGAAGCTCTAGTATATGACTTCTAGTATAATCTCGGTGATAGTAGATTTAACCATTTATTCATCCACTCTTGTACAGAAGTACATCCATATATTCTACAATTCCTCAGACATAGTATGAAATCACTGTCGCTCAAGAATACACCAACGCTCACATCTGATAGTTCCAACATCCAATACCACCTTCTACGAGTCGTCGGATTACTCTGTACTTCATGACACGATCTAAAGCCCGATGTTCCCAGTAAAAAAAATCGTGAGGTGACGAGTCGCGAATCTGAACTTTAAGACGTACGATTAAGTAGAATTTTCAGGTTACAACAATTATCCTACAATGAAGAATAAAACAGTACTCTCATAACGAATCACTGGTGCGAATGTTTCATAGTAATCGATACCTGGTATTTGTTTATACCCTTGTGCGACTAAACGGGCTTTACATGCTGTCCAATCTGTTGCAATAAGGTCAATAATGCCATATGGCTTGATCGTGTTATCAGCAGGAAACCCTTCTGTTACTAATACAAGTCAAACATTGGCCTTCAGCAGCCAAATCTATATATGACAGAATACCTTCCCTTCTAGTCCACGAAATATGGTCTGTACGACTCTTAGATGGACTGGAGAGGTATATTGAAGTATATATACAATGAATCAATGTATTCTTTTTTTTGAATTCTCTTGGTGAGTTGATGTAGTTCAAGATTGGGTTATAGCTTCATAGTTGGTACCGCTACTCCATGACATGTAAAGGCAGGAGTATCATGTCCTAATGGGGCTAGCTATGTCCTATATAACCAACTATAGTGTGAAATTACAACTCTTATAGTAGTCAGCTCTGACTGGACGGACGATTTAAAAAAAAAAACTAGCTATACTCAGCATCCCATATGGAATAATGAGATATATTCGTTACAATAAGGCATATCCAATCAAGTGTACTGCTACAAGATTGTTCGTTCAGGCTTGAAGTTGATGTTTTAGGTACATGAAGCCAAGTCTTTGATATAATTAGTAACCCTAAAGGTCATCAAACATGCGAAAAACTTTTATACGGAGGTGAAGAAGGTATCTAGCTATATAAATATATTATAGAAGTCAGTCATTACCAGGTTTGAAGAAGATGACTTCCGGTATAGCTAAACAAATTGTCCATCAGAGCAGTACCTTAGCTGAACGGCTTTGAAACATCCCTAGAGCCTCAGATCGTAAAGGAAGACTATACCATGATCTATTCAAATTGCTAAAGAGGAATCACATCATTACAAGACAAATGCTAGCCTAGAGCCAGATTAAAGAAAATTAGCTAAAAAAGACTCTTGATTGCTGACAACTTGGACATCAGTTTAAAAATCAACTCTGTTATACCTAGCATCACCTCCATTATTCAATCGATTTACTTGAACCCCATATTAATAGAATACACCACATGGAAATCATCCGAAACAATATCATCAACATTTTCCAAACCTTTCATAATAAAGATGATCAATCTCAACACCTCTATCATAAGCACTCTTCGTTATAGTATCACTCCAATTTGTTACTCATGCACTAGGTGGTGGATCCAATTTGCACTTTAAGGAGCATACATATCACATTCTGAAGCTTTGAAACACTAATAACCACCCTGTATACCCTTCAAAAAAAACCCCAATGAACCCTGGGAGTATAGCCAATGCGTTGAAGAACCGAATTTTGGCTTTGTCCAAAGTTAGGGTGTGAGCAATATGGCATGATAGTGCTGATTACGACCAAGTGCATGCATACCAAGTGACACTTTCTGTGTGGTGGTGGTGAATCTATACTTCTCTATGATTGTGATAATTGTGCTGTGATGTTTAATTTATTTGAGTGGTAAGACTTGTTTTAAAGAAGCAACATCATCTGAGGGATCTTGACAATGGACATTGAAAATGAAGAAGAGGATGATTGAGGTCACGACGCATGTGGGGTTCATCTTGAGTCTTTGGAGCTATTGTACCATGTACCTAGCTGTATACTGGAAGTTAGTTAGTATTGGTGATGAATATATGCTGAATCTTTGAGATCTCATGAAAACGGCCGTTCTTGAAAACAATTCACCCTGCGGGACCAAAGTAGTCAGTATCACAATGCCATGTAATTCAATTATCAATACCATCTAGTATCCCATCTTTTAACTGTATGGGTCTCTTGCTGAAGACTCGGGTTTTTCAGTGGAATATATTATGGAATGTCTTAAAGATTGAGGTCAAGATCTGTCACCTGTCACGGGCTAAAGTGGCATCTATCGAATTCGCGATACACTAGAAAAGACAAGCTCCAGTACTTCGCTGGTTCAAGTCACAACGACAGTAGCTTCCATTAAGTGGTTTCCACGCAAAGTCGCATTGCTCTACCTCTCTTACAGATGGGTCGGTCCTATGCAGCTTCTACTTAGACATCCAGAATCCCAACAAGGCGCACATTCGACATTTGTTGGTCAAGTCAATATGTCCATCTTTATAAGAACAGGATCGTGACGCTGAGATAATTGTGGATTCACAACTGTGGTATATACCGAAAGTTACGCTCTTCCATGTACTAGTGACTAGGGCGATGATATCTAGCTTATTGTCTCGAAACTGGAGAGCTTCTTTATGTATGTAATAAACAAGTCTTTCATGTTTTCGTCAATAATTGAGCCTCGGGTAGTAATCCAGACATTCATCAGGTTATACATTCGCATATCGTACTATTGTACTCAGTGCTGTTCAATCTATATGTTTTACACTAGGTAACAAGACTGTTCTGTTGAACTATAGCGTCATAATGTTTGATGTTGTAGCTTCCAAGTGTGCGAGTGTTGATTTTGTGGTACTAACAACTAAAAACGGTTGGTAACAGTTTCAGCGCGATTCCCGATGTGCCACAAAAGTGAATTAGATTGTGACATGTCATTTCTTCACCAGATTAAACCTTTTTCCTCTACGAAATTAGTCACAATCAGCGGCTGTTTATCAGATAGTGAACGGTCTTAATGCAAATGTGTCACGAAATAGGTTGTGTTACACGTTCTCTGCTCCAGAAATGCTCAACGAGAAAGTCGGCGGTTTCCCATCAATCACCAGTCCTATAAAGTCACTCGCAGTGGTCTTCAGGGTCTGCCTTTGTTGTCAATACATCCCCATATCAAGATACATATATGCAAATAGGCTGCTTTTCTTCCTTATTCAAGGACAATTTGACTTATACTTGTCGAAATAGGAGAAGCGCTGCTTTGATGTGTGTAATTAAACATTCTTTTCATTGTCTACGATGTTTTGAAATTGTAGTGCAATACAACAGTATTTGCAATACAACACAGGTATACACACTGTATGATAGACGAGATTCAGTAGAGCCTACCTGGTTTTAAATATCGTTCTGATGTAAAATAGGAATGTGTTATCATTTCTGGCTCCTTTATACATACTAAATTGTAATCCGCGAATGTGTTCTGTAATTGTCCAACGTTCGTTTGTTTTCAAAGTTGATTAAAGGACATTATAGCTGTATCTTTAAGGATAGATGGTTCTCATCAATATCACGGTCTGCCATCGGGATGTGCTGCTTCATGTGGTACAAGCGCACTACTTGTACATCGTCCGAACTTCCAAAACAGCTGATCGTGTGCGAAGAATAGTTGTTCTGACATTCAACAGCTTCTATGTACACACGTCAAATTTTGGCTTTTGTTCCTTATCATTAACCTCTTTTATATACAAGATGTGTTTTTACTTCCAAAGTTTCTAGGACAACATCTGGATTGTCTAGCAGAGAATTGGAGAAGTCTGCTCAAGTATATATAAAAGGAATCAATATATTCTACCCTTTTTCAAATCATCAATATGTGCTTTAACAATTGGAATTGTAGTTATAAACTGAAAGCAGTAATCTCTACGTAGGAAAGGGGATCGTCAGGGCTTTAATGGCATGATCTAGCATGTACCTTCGTGAACTGAGCACTCGATGAAACTCCAAACAAAAACCTACAATGAAAGATAACTTCAATGGAAGTCGATAGCACTATAGAAACGTCTGCTAAAATGGTCTTAGTTGGGTGACTTTAAACAAACCTTGATTGTCTATCGGACTGAGCTTTAATGATAAATCTCTTATAAGTAGTCACACTTGGAACACCGTCATTTGAGACTTTAGCAATGATGTGATATTGTTTACAACTTGAAGTAGGTTGACCAGAGAGATTGAGACATGCTTCTTTGAATTCAGGAACTTGAAACTCCACCGTAGAGTTTTCATTATTGGTTGCGTTGACTAGAATTTCTGGGACTTCGTTTATGCTCATTTGTGTCAGTGTGACATCTCTGTAGTGGAACCATTCAAATTTCAATGACCTATTATTCAAGTCATATGATTTGGATATATCAAGCTCGATTGTTGATCCAACAGGTGCTTCAATAATCCATGGCAAAACACTCACTTTATCATCACCTGTGACAATTATTGGGGCATGAACTGTATCCTCGAATGACTTCACTGTCCATTGGATCCTAGCAGCGAAATCATTTTGAACGGCTTCTCTCCATCTCCATATGGTAGCCTGGTTACTAATGAACTCTTCACCATTCTGTCCAATAACGTGGTCCTCGGTATCAGCATAGTGATTAATGTTCAAGCTGGCGTCCACAGGTGCGTATCTACCACCCCAGCCACCATATTCTGGGTGTGAAGGGATGTTCAACCCGTTTGGAATGATAGATAATGTTGATGGTGTATCGCCTTCCATGGTATACATAATATCCAAGTATGCAGCACCCAAGGGACCAACACTCTGGATGTTTTCTTCAGTCCATTCCTTACTGACAAGTTCACTGTCAGGACCACCTTTATCAAAACCGGCGAGTCTCTCAGCAGACATACCGATCCACGCTGCATTGCGATAATGGTTCATAGCATGGACAGAGGCAATGTACTTCAGTTTAGGATAGTGCAGTCTAATCCAAGGGCCTGTATCATCTTGGTCCGAGATGGCATACACGGAGATCTTGGAGACAAAATTTGCAACATCAGAGATTGATCTAGAGTGTGAAACATAATTCAGTGCTTCAGCTAGCACATTAGCACCGCCCCAGACTAAGACATAGAGATAGTCATCGCCCTCTAAGTCGTCGACGTGTTTGATAAGGTTTGTGGCACCTGTGCTAATATTCTTATGATCCAGCGCAGCAAGACCATACAATGCTTTCCCTCTGGAGACGATAGATCTGAGATAGTCAGCAGATGGATAAGACTCAGAATGTGTTAGCAAGTTTGGATGAACCTCTTCATAAGCATCCAAGATCGGCGTAATGTCTTCATCGTGGACTGATGTTCTTAACCAAGTTGACGTAGTAGCGACAATACCCTTCAATTCAATCTCGTTTGTGTACAGAAGTAATCTAACCAAAGATTCAGCGTCATCTGGTTCATTACTGATGTCAGTAAGGACAAAGACGTTTGGTTTGTAGTCCTTCTGGGGTATCAACCCAAAGACTGTGTTTGATAAGAATATCAATAGGAGCAAAGCGGAGTTCATATTGATCATCTTGTATAGTGGGTGAGTAGGAGCCTGTGTAGTGCAAGTTCTTGGAGCTGGAGATGGAGGAACTTTTATAGCACAGCTTCGATCAGGTACCTGTTTAAGAATAGTGTCTCATCCCCAGATTGATTGACGGTTTCACATGGTTTTCGGCTGAATATAATCGATGACTTCGGGTCAATGATTAGGGTGTTTCAGCTTTTAGTGGAGTTCATCCACAGAATTCCGGTGCCATACCGCTAAACCAACATAATACTGAGTCATACAGGCTATTCAAGCACTGTGATCTAAGGTCTAAGGTCTTCTATAGGCTATCAAGATGATCTACGATATGAGGATCATCCGCGAATTCGTTCTGTAACTGTGAAAAGGTGAATTTTTTTTGCATACCTTCAAAGTTTCAAGAGGCTAATTGTTTTCGACCTTTTTGCTTGGAAGAGAAACAAGAATAATGTTTGTTCCCTCGTTTTGTTAGGTGCATAGATGTTTCCTATTATCAGTTGAAATATGGTGTCTTTGTTTTGGACTGCACGAGAAGACTTTTTCGTCAGTCTAGCTTTCTGTATTTATTAAACGTCAAGTTTTGGCGTCATTAAACATTGTACTATACACGGAAAGTGATCCCTTCTTCCAAGTTCATTGTAAGAGATATTCATATCCTCTCTGCAAGACTGGAGAGGTTTACTGAAGTGTATACAAGAATGGATATGTATCCATATGAATTCTTGAAGCTTTTATTGAACTAATTGTGCTGTAGCTTAGAACTACTTTTGTTCACAAGAGACATTAGTCTAGAATACAGTAAATGTTCTCGAGATATGTTGTTGCTATACAGATCAGCGACTATCGCTTTTGGCACCTTTTCTTTTGAAGACCCCATCAAACACCTTCTTCAAAGAGTGTCTACCATCATACAGCGGATACAAACCAATAACAACAAACGCAGAATATAACCAGACATACCCCATCACTGTACTGCCTCTAAAGAAACTTTTGGACCAGATCCAGTCACGGTATAAGGGTAACGGCCAAACAACCCATGTGACCAAGAGACAGAAAGTTGTGGCACTGTAAGCGATGATTCTATATTTTCTAATCAGCTCTTTATCACTTTCAGAGGTTATTGATTCGACATCCTGTACAGCTTGTTCAACGTTGTTCTTATCGAGTGATTGTGGGAGCTCAACATCATCCGACTCGGTATCCACTGAAGATTCAACCTTAATAGAGGCACTTTGTCTCGTCAACTCATTCCAATCATAATTTGCAGGCTTGATCAAACTTATGACAACAGATGCAATCCCTGGTACTAAGAGCGCAGTCAAACCACCATACATACATGGTAGTTGTTCACCGGTTGTCTTGATAGTCACTGATCCATATAGAGAATAAGCCGATCCGATCCATACTGAAATCCCACCAATGATCCCCAATACTGGACTCACGATGAATGCGAGTTTGGTCTGATGTTTCCAAGTGATCAGGAAAACCATAGGAATCACACCTGGACAGTTCAGCATTGAGTAGAAATATCCAAACCATGTCATGTCGACACCAACATAGTGTAACATAATTGAGAAGCCTGCGCTGAATAGGCCAAAGAACACAACACCGAGATGTGAGATGTTGATCAATTGCTTATTGGTAGCTTTAGGATTGATATAGTTTCTGTAGATATCAAAACTGATGATTGAACTGACAGAGATCAGCTGTGCACTCACTGTTGAAGTGACACTCAGATAGATAGCTAATAACAAAGCACCAAGTGCACTTGTACCTAGTAAAGCCTTTGTTGTGTATATCAATCCAAACCCTGAGTTGACCTGCAGAGTTGTCATCTTTTCCGGATATGTTGGGAAGATTGGATTATCCTCCAAGATGACATTCCCAAGACCTAAGACGATGCCCAAGACCCAAACATTAGCATAGATCAGTACTGCTGCAATCAAATATCCTGGAACAGAGGCTTTTAAATTGGCACTGAATGCCTTTTGCCAGAATGAAGAGTCCATGATTGTCAAACCGAAATCACCTAAACAATGAATGATACCGAAAAACACAGCACCTTGAGATTTACCAGTCAAGAAAGACCCTTTATAGTTTCCCTCGATGTATCTCAGTTCACCCGCTGCAGCTTTAGCAATGATCTTGTCATATAAACCATCAATACCGCCAATATGTTCACTAGACACAGCAGCTGTAGTAATATAACACAAAATAATCAACAGTATGAATGAATGAACATAATCTGTCAAGAAAGTTGACTTTAGACCACCAGTATAAGTGTACAAAAGCACACCAAATGGGATGAGTAACGTACTAGCCACAATATGTAAATTATCACACATGGCACTCACAGCACCCGAAGCACCCAAAATCATTGAACTCGCAGAGACCAAATTGTTAACTAAGCACAAGAACAGATACAACAAGTGCCCAGTTTTACCATATCTCAACTGGACAATCTCCAAACACGTATGACTCGTGGGAATCTTCTTCTTTGCCTCGATACCCAAAATCGTCAACACACAAATCTGAACAGACAATCCAGCAGCATACCAGAACGCAGATTGTACTCCATACACATATACCATCGTGACCACCCATAATAGCTCAGTAGCCCAAGTCCAGCTCGAGTAGACAGCGCTACTAGTCAATCCGATTCCAACTGATCGATTAGCCACCATGAACATCTCTGTGGACTGAGAGTCTTCACCTAGATATTTCGAAGATAATTTAGTGGCAATGATGATGAAGAAAGCGAATAGTGAGCCGACTCCAATAAGAACACCGTAACCAGCGCTCTTAGGTAAAAGTTCCATGGATTCTGACATTTCTTGTAACCTCCAATGCTGTCTCGTAGCCACTGCTGCAGTATAGTTTTGAAACAACAGGAGCAGTTGTATCAGAAGTCATAGGCCACTTATATAGTGAGAGCCACAACAACAATTTGTGAACCAGCTTCATCATATTGATGATGTATGGTACGTGTTGAAGTACCAACTCATTTAACAGATGTGCATATTGTGGTAGTAGAGCCGAGCCGATGTGATGTACCATAAGAATCATATTTCTGCCACAGTGATATAAGCAATGTGTCAACGACAGACAAGAGTACCTAGCGCATGGTCTCGGCTTTCTGGACTTGTGGAGTACGTGTCACGAATCAGCAGAAGCAGGTACCTCAGAGTGTGGTATAATTATAACCAATGAGATGTGGCGTTTCTTGTATGATTGTTTGAATTTGTTGATCATTACGCAAGGCTACCCACTAGCTGGCGAGATCACAGCATACCAGGGTTTAACTTGACTCAAGATGTACATATTGGATTCAGAGATCCAGTAGCACGCACAAGAATCAGTGGGAAACTGGTAGGCTTGATGTAGTAATATAGGACATTTGATGTAATTAGGACATTGATATATTCTGTACACCCGAACATCCAGGATCCATACTTATAAAACATCGGAATTGAAATTCACTCTGATCCCCGTTAAAGATTCAGTTTACAAGCAACTTTGACTACGTTATTCATTATATGTGGCATGCAAAAGTTTAGACTTTTCTATCATCAAACATGACTGATTCACCGAAGGCTATGGACGCAAGTCCCTCGACATTGTATCAATGCTATTCCGCATTTTGCAAGGAGTAGTGTTTTGAGCATTTGGTAAGTTTTAACTCACTAATTATTCTTGTGATGTGATGACAGATTTGTATACTGACGATGTACTCTCTTAGCGTCCAGACTTGTCATTATGTTCAGTGGTGAAACTACTGTATACGAACGAACACCTTCTTCCGAGTTCATGGCTAGGAGATATTTGAAGTTTTTAGCTGAACTGGAGAGGTCTACTGCAGTATATACAAAGAATCGATATATTCTGCTTCTTTTCGAATAATGATCCTCTTCTAAGCATCAAATTCGTCGTAGTTTTGGAGGCATCCATATTGCTGAGTGAGGCCACACTACGTAGGTCTCAACTTTTAGGTCAACTACGGTGCAAGATCCAGCTTGAAAATGTATCTGTATATCTATAGTCTTTTTCTAATCAACCACTCTCACTTTTCGAACTTTCTCTTTTGAATACACCATCAAACACTTTCTTCAACGAATGTCTCCCATCGTACAGAGGATAAAGTCCAATAACAACAAACGCAGAATATAACCAGACATACCCCATGACTGTACTGCCTCTAAAGAAACTCTTGGACCAGATCCAATCACGATATAATGGTAATGGCCAAACGACCCAAGTTACAAGGAGACAGAATATTGTGAAAGTATAAGCGATGATTCTGTATTTTCTGATCAACTCTTTATCACTTTCTGAAGTTATAGATTCAACATCCTGCACAACTTGCTCAACATTGTTCTTATCAAATGATTGTGAAAGCTCAACATCATCCGACTCGGTATCCACTGAAGATTCAACCTTGATTGAGGCACTTTGTCTTGTCAACTCATTCCAATCATAATTAGCAGGCTTGATGAGACTTATAACAACAGATGCGATTCCTGGGACCAAGAGCGCTGTAAGACCACCATACATACATGGTAATTGCTCACCTGTTGTCTTAATAGTCACTGATCCATACAATGAATAAGCGGAACCGATCCACACAGAGATCCCACCAATAATCCCCAAGATTGGACTCACGATGAATGCCAATTTTGTTTGATGCTTCCATGTGATCAGGAAAACCATTGGAATCACACCTGGACAGTTCAACATCGAATAGAAGTATCCAAACCATGTCATATCAACACCGACATAGTGTAACATGATTGAGAAGCCTGCGCTGAAGAGGCCAAAGAAGACAACACCGAGATGTGAGATGTTGATCAGTTGCTTATTGGTGGCTCTTGGGTTGATGTAATTTCTGTAGATATCAAAACTGATGATTGAACTGACAGAGATCAGCTGTGCACTCACTGTTGAAGTGACACTTAGGTATATTGCCAATAACAAAGCACCAAGTGCACTTGTCCCCAACAAAGCCTTTGTCGTGTAGATCAATCCAAACCCTGAGTTCACTTGTAACGTGGTCATCTTTTCAGGATATGTTGGGAATATTGGATTATCCTCCAAGATAACATTACCTAGCCCCAAAACAATCCCCAAGACCCACACATTAGCATAGATAAGCACTGCTGCGATCAAGTATCCAGGAACAGATGCCTTTAAGTTGGCACTAAAGGCCTTTTGCCAAAACGAAGAGTCCATAATTGTTAGCCCGAAATCACCCAAACAATGGATGATACCGAAAAACACAGCACCTTGAGATTTTCCAGTCAAGAACGATCCTTTATAATTACCCTCAATGTATCTCAGTTCACCAGCAGCGGCTTTGGCTATGATCTTATCATATAGCCCATCAATACCACCAATATGCTCACTAGAGACAGCAGCTGTAGTGATATAGCATAAGATAATCAATAGAATGAAAGAATGAACATAATCTGTCAAGAAAGTTGACTTCAAGCCACCAGTGTAAGTGTATAGCAGCACACCAAATGGGATAAGCAACGTACTGGCAACAATGTGTAAGTTATCACACATAGCACTCACAGCACCCGAAGCACCCAGGATCATTGAACTTGCAGACACCAAATTATTCACCAAACATAAGAACAGATACAACAAGTGCCCTGTTTTACCATATCTCAGCTGAACAATCTCCAAACACGTATGACTCGTCGGAATCTTCTTCTTTGCCTCGATACCCAAAATCGTCAACACACAAATCTGGATCGAAGACCCAGCAGCATACCAAAAAGCCGATTGGACACCATACATGTATACCATCGTCACGACCCAAAGTAACGCAGTGGCCCATGTCCAGCTTGAATACACAGCACTACCTGTGAGCCCCACACCAACGGATCTATTAGCGACCATGAACATCTCGGTGGATTGGGAATCTTCACCGAGGTATTTGGCGGAAAGACGTGTAGCGATGATGATGAAGATGGCGAATAGGGTTCCGATCCCTATGAGGACACCATAGCCTGCACTCTTGGGTAAGAGGTCCATTGATTCTGTCATGTTGTGATGGTTTCGTATAGTCCAGCTATTCTAGTTTGTTTTGAAGATCATCTACTTTGACAGAATGAGAGTGCCAGCTGGATGCTTTATATAGTAGACGACCAGTAGCAGCCACATTATAGATGAATGAGGCTAACATTACCCATCTGAAGCGATCTGATAACTGTTTAGCGTAGTATTGACCATTGTGGTAACTTGTAAGTGGTAACGTATTACTCTGTTAAAGCCGAGCCGATCTTAAGCCACAATAGTATAAGCAATGTGTCACGATGTAAAAGATAGACAAGAGTTAAGACAGCACAAGAAACGTCAAATCGGCTTTTCGGGCTTGTCCTGGAGCAGGTACCACAGTTGATGAGTTGTATAAGGTACATAAGGATGTAGCGATCGGGTCGGGTGGTCAGTGACTCAGTGTGGCTTATACTCAATAATTTTAAAGTGTGGTTCATTTTATGAGAATATTAACTGTTATCCGATTAACGTTCGAGCGTGCTTTGGTCGATTGTATTGAGAATACACAAGGGATCTAATCATTCTTCAGTAAAGCACTATCTCTATCTCCTTGTCTGGCTTTCTGCGCTCTTCGCTCTTCAGTCGTAGTTTGCGCACTTCTGTCTTCCTTAGAATAAAGTACTCTCTCCTTTGTAGCTCCCTGAACTACGACAATAAGGATGATTTGAGTGACAGCGACTCTTTTATTTCGTACAAGAGCTAACAAGTTATAACAAGTTTGCAGAAGTGGTTCATTGGGTCAGCTTGATATCTTTTAACCCAAGGCAAGAAGAGCCTAATTTTCGTACACCCAGACATCTGGAATCTTGAAGAGATAAAAATTTGCCTGTCGAAGCTCAGCTTTTGAGTATTCAGCGTAGTACATGATAATAGCTACACCCTTTGACAGTATGTTCAGAACGTGGCTATTACAACATATGATGTCTTGTGAACCTTGAAACTTAAGCTTTAAGCTACGAAACATTCTGACTTATGTCACCAAGGAATGGTATATCAGTGCTCTTTTGAAAGAAACAGTGCTTGAAACATTTCGTAAGTTACTTTCACGAAGTACCAATTTGTATTCTAAGATGTTAACGTCGACCAATTTAGCCTTGAGACTTTAATTTGTTTCGGAAAAATATCAGATATATATGAAATTTAGAACCTTCTTCCAAGTTCATTGACCATTGATTGTTCTTTGTAAGACTGGAGAGGTTCTGGATATAATGTACATTTTACTATTTTCATTAACAAATATTCACATACTCAGGTAGTGTAGAGCTTGGTATAGATCTAGCATATGGAAGCTTTCCTAGCCAAACCGCAAAATACTGACAAGATTTAGCTAGGGTCCTTTAAATGCCTTTAAACCCCACATTTGGTTGTTTCACATAATTCTTTAGGCCTCTAGACGGGAAGCATTTTAACAGTTGAGCTCATCAGCCTAGAATCCATAAACACAAACGTCCTCATATGGCCATAACCTAATTCAACCTGGACTACACAAATTGAATTTTACCGTTGTTCTGTTACAGAGACTATTCACTATATGTAATACAATATTTTGATTTTGATACTTTTAAACGGCTGTTGTCTACATTGCCTGTACATTGTAGCAAATAAGACCACGAAAGAGTCTCAGACCAATCGTGTCCAACATTCAAATCCGGGGCTTCACACGATGGCATTTCTCTTTACCACGGTGTCTGTTATGAATTAGAGATCTCACATGTTCACCTTTTCCATTTTTACTCGCAACAAATATCACAATTCAGCTGCGTTAAATGTTCAATTAGAACACGTTCCGGCTCTGTAGCAAAAAACTTCCATTCAAAGGTTCTTCTGATCTTGATGCCTTTTATAGCTTGTCAGCACAGTGCAAACGAAATTTGATGAGGCTTTCCAGAGCTATACACTACAAGGTCTACACGAGCTGAATACTCCTACACTATAATATATTCGATAACAGAGGCATAGCACTGACAAATTTGTAGTTGCCCATCTTGAAAGAATATTGACTGATTTTGAAGAGTGCCGCAAATTAAAAGCGTCTGCCCAATGCGGTAACCGCCAGATCTCGGGGTCCAATCGTCGACCCTTTAAATCTGGCAGAACAAGTTTTGAAGAACCAATTCCAAGGCAAAGTATAAAGAATCAGTGATAATGAGCATGTGCATATCGTTGTTTGATCTCCCAATTGAGATCTTTGCTCGGATAATGGCTCATGTCCATCCTACAGATCTGAACAAGCTGTATGGCATACAACCGTTCCGTAAGAAACTGTTAGACTTTACGGTTCTGTTTACTGATACCAGTAAGCCTCAAGTCTTCTCAAATGTACCATCCAGCTTAATTCGTGCCATTGGTGATGATTTGAGTGCGAAAGACGCACTGCTGCATCTTTATGAAATTGGAGACCTACAATGTTTCAATTCTACGAACATTTCTAAGCTGCAAACTCGTGTTTCGAAGAGCATGGCGATCATTCAGGAGAGTATCTCTGATTTGTGGGAAGATACAGACGAAGACACAGAGACAAGTGAGCAATCTCCTGCCATGGTGGCTCCAATTATGATCCTGAAGATCCTCATCGAGAATTCAAGAGGCTACAACATCAAACACCTCTTTCTGAACTCAGTGACACAGTTGGAGCTTAAAGATATCATAATAGACCCTGAGGTACTGAGCTTCGAGGCATTGCAGTCTGCGCAGATCATAAACTGCGATACTTCAGATCCACTCTCCACAATCAGGTTCCCAAGGGGTATGCAGTGTCTATACCTAGACTTCCCCTGTACTTCCAATCTAATAGGATCATTGGATTTCACATCTTATCCTGAGCAGCTGGTGGTCTCCGGGAGTTCCATCAAAATAAGGAATCTAACGTTCTCTCATACGACGTCGATGTTGATCGAACCTGGGAGCGATGCTTCGTGTTTAATCGAAAATGTATCCGCTCCAGAGCTTGAGTCATTACACGTTGCTGTTGCTGATGACCTTGAAGAAGAAGAAGATTCTGCTATACGCCTAAATGGTCTACATGCAGCTTCTTTGACGTCGCTATCATTCACCAATACATTTCGTACTTCAATCAAGAACATTTTCACTCCCTCATTGAAAAGAATAGAGGTCACAGGGCCTTTTATCGGGGAGGAGCCTGATACGTATACTTTTCTTGGATCCATTAAGAATATGTCATTGATGCATTTTACTCCAGATATTTTGCAAAATATGGATACGTCAACCGTGGAGAATCTTCAGATGACACTTCATACAGATGATATGGCAGTATTGTCCTCTTTGGAGTTTCAAAATTTGAAGCACCTTCATTTGGTTGCATATTTAACTGATCAGTTTGAAACATTGCCAATTTTTAATGCACCTAACCTTCTAAGCCTGAGTCTTCACTATGGCAATAGAAATCCCATTGCACTTGATGGCATCTCTGATAGTTACCCCAAGTTGGAAAGCTTGTATTTGCTCCTGTCAAATCCTGGTGTGAACCTACAACGATTATCCCACAAGAACTTACAATCTCTCCAAATACGTTCATTACACACAGGATTATCAGCCATCAACATTACCAATTGTGAATTCCCTCATCTCAAAGAACTATCAATTATAGGCTCAGAGAATACGGGAGGTTCTAAAAATATGTGTGAAATAAGTTTGGAAGCTCCTGGATTAGTGGATTTAATTTTACAAAACTTGGATCTGAAGTCATTATCATTTCAATGTGATGTTCCGCAGTTACAAAAAATTGCACTAAAGAATGTTTCCAATTTCCAGTTGCCAAGCAGCTTAGACTCTTTGGTTTGTTTGAGTGTATCAAAGGACTGTTCATTCAAGGATCTCAATGACTTTGGAGCGTTAGAAGCACCAAACCTTCACTTTTTAGAGACTTCATTGGCTAAACTTCACAAAGCTCTGGTAAGCTTTGTGGATATGGATGCAAGAGAAAGAAGAGAAAGGTTTGGAGATAGTTATAACGAGACGCTTGAAGACATCCCGTTGAACTTTGAAAATCACACTTCAAATATTTATTTCAGATGGGTAGAAAATTGCAGCAGTTAGTTTCAAATTTCTTATACGTCTAATTATAGGCCCAAAGGGGTTTTTCTCCATTCACTAATCTCGTTATCATCAAAAGACTTCAAATGTCGGTGTCTTCATGTACGCATACAGACTACTCTACTTCAAGTTATTGAAAAATTTGAAAACGTAGTATTGGTAAACACTGATAGGTGTCCCTGATTAGGGATACACACTGTCAAATTGTCAACTTTCTGTAGTGTGTAGGTCTTGCAATGTGTATCATTATGATTTTGGATAGGTTCAGGGAAATCATTCAGCTTATTGTTGACTGTTGATGAGAGTGAATTAACCTCCTTTGATACCAATCAAAACACCATATTAAGATCAACACTTCGACCACAATTCAATTCAAAGACATCGATTTCACTCTTATTGTAGAACTCACTAGTTGATTTAGACGAAGCGAAAAATAAGCACTCATTATGGTATACACTAGAGACAATAGGGATTGAAATTTGGTATCGAGGCAAAATCTACAAAATCACCGGAAATGGAATTTTGCCAAAAGTGGAAATATCTCGCTTCTGTTCTTGGATGAAATTGCTCTATAGTCTTTCCACGCCATTAATGGAGAGTTCAGATATGGCATACTAAACACCATTGCTTATCAGTGGCAGTGTGTATCTTAGATGCTCACGAGGGCTGTAATCTGGAAGGGAGTCATTCAATAAAGTACTTGAAGGGCTGTGGTTCGATATGAGCCACAAATACCAAGAATTCGCAGTAGGAGATACGAGATCCACCAAAGATATATAAACACTAGAGGAGCACTGGACCCTGAACGTTTCCCAAGAGAACCAATTGGCAAGCAAAGGTGTTTTCTATAGGCTATCGAATTTAGATACAGGACACTCTACACAAATCTACCGTTATTAAACTCACAGCGTTTCTTCCGAACAGCTACATATACAAACAAAATGGCCAGAAAGAACAGCAATATCTTTGTAAACGCTATAAGAATGGCTGTCACTAGAGAAGTTACAAGAGCTATAACACGAGCAATAAGAAGGATGTTCAATGGCAATAGCAAAAGAAGGTATTAATTCTGAGTCCACTCCATTGATGCTCCCGAGTCATCATATGAATATCAGCTTTATTATCTATCTGTATGTGTTTCACTAAGTCATTTGAATCACATCACTACCAACCTCGTATTACACGTTATGTCTGTTAATAAAACTTCAATGGAAAACTTAAATATTATTGCTAAATATGATGTGCATGGAGTATCATTGTGTGGAAATGACTGGTCAGAGAACCATCCAAAAATTATGGATATTGATTGTATACGCATGTCTTCTTATTTTGGTAACCTTTTTCAAATAAATAGATAGTACATATTGGAATTTAATTAGCAAGAACATATCCGTATGCAACTTGAGCCAAGTGGTTTGGTACACGATGTAGCATAATGTATCATAGGCTACATCAAGGAGGATTCCACATATTAGCTAATAGTCCTTGTGACCGCTTCATCACAGATTAAGGAGCACCCAGATCCTGGAGTGCTGCCTTCACTGAGTTACAGGGTCCTGTAAGATTCGGTTTATTTTCGGTGATAACGGCCTCTCCAGTCAAAACCTGTGATTGATAGACTGAAGCAGTTTTAGCCTAGAGTTATCCAACTAATGTCAGCCAGACACTATATTGAGCACATTCATTTTAAGGTATTATGATTGTTGGTCAAGAACCATATCAGTTTCAAGAATTGCAAATTCCCTGAATTTTTCAAACAGCTGCACCTCCACAAACGAAATTACAAATAAATAATGTACAACACTAAAAATTTGACATTTCAAAACTTGGACTTACAGCTCTAAAGACCTATAGTCGTATTAATTACATACACAGTACTTATTTTTCATAATATCCAATCACTTTCCAGAAGTTGAAGTGGTGTAAATTTATTTTCTGAGCTCAAGGGCCAAAAACCAAAAACCAAAAACAGTGCTGATGTGATTACGTAAGCAGGGTTGTGAAATCTGTAAATTTGATCTCATGCTCTTCTTCGAATTTGTGAATTCACTACTACACATCTTTTGAAACCAACTACGTGTTCCCGCGGCACAGGCGTATCAGTATATGCTCTTTATTGTTTACTCAACAGCATCGACCATATACGGTCAGGGCTCATAACCTGTTGAATTCAGACTTTATTGTGGCTTATACCCCTTGTGTACGTATAGACCATGGTTTAAGTGGTACTGTTGGCAGATGACATGAATTAGTGTTCATTTCAAATGTTCTAATCATCCAGCCGTTAACAATCCGCTCAGTATACACTCCGCTGACTTTCTTTGGTCCTTAATGACTACGACAAAGAGGTTATGAGGTTGCCTTATGCTGAAATATACACAGTTTTTTTCTTCAAGCATCCTTGCACTATAATGTAGTCATATTTTGTACGTTCAAAGGGTTACTTTGGAGGAAGACGATGCGTAAATGACTGTTGCCTGAAAACCCATATATATGGCTACAAGATGATTTACATGTGTTTCCTTCTTCCTTGTCGAGCATAGATAACTCTCTTGGCTGTGTATAATACATAGTTTATTGTTTCATGCAGGTTCTGAATTAGTGGACTACTTCGCTACTGTTTACTGTTTACATGATTACTGAAAGCAAGACGGTGATGACACACATCTTCTTAGGTATATTCAAAAATAGTCTGCTCAAGTTTTGTCTGTGATTGCCTAGTCACAATTGTATGAGTTTTTTCAGGAAGTAAGATCAAATTTAAGAGCCTTTAAGCGTCACCCCGATCTATTGCCATAACAAACTCACTTTTTTTCAGAAGATTACGCTCTACATGGCTTTTTTGTGACCAAAGATGAAAAGAAAAATACAACATGATATTAAGATGGACAATAGATTACCTTAGGGACTCTATATAGTCACAGCTCTTATCTATGTTCCCATGTATAATGTGGCCTTATCTGCTACCTGTAGTTCTCACACATGGTTGATTCACTCGCCACTCATCTTAATAGACGGGAAAGCAGAGTCTGTCAACGCTGGAGAAACACTCAAGAGTAAAGATACACCACCATTAATCCCTCATGACACGCCTTGAGTTGTTCAACAATCACATGCACGCGCTTCGCGTTGCGAGTTGAAAACCCAAACGGACGAGTAAGGAACAAAGTACGCAAGGTACAAAGAGAAACACACAACTACCTTAGTTCATTTTTTCGATTCGCTGACATCCTGAAAGAGAACCACAAGCCACTTTATACATGCTAAACTGCTGATAACAGATCGTCGAAAAAAGTAAACAATTATATAGGAAAAACATGGATTCGCGAATTTGTTTTGCAACTGGCTAGTCATTCGTGATTCTTGATTCGTGATTCGATCATATCGAGTGGTTGACACTAAATTTTGGTGGCACTTTATGAACAGCAATATTGTTATATCAGGGGCCAGGTTTGGTAAGCTAGGTCCCATATAAAGGATATTCGTCGAGGTCCATGATTTTCGTTCTCATTCGAAGAAATTAGAATAAGATCGGGGTTCAAGGTGAAGCCTTTCTTTGCAGGAGACTCTAAAGTCTGATATTCCTCATGCAGATGGCAAGTGTTATTTTGACGTTTCTTTAATTAGACCTTCAGGCCTTTCTGGCTAGGTATTTAGTAGGAATTTGACGTTTCAAAAATTTCACAACTTTCCATCAATTGAGACTCAATGGTTCAGAACCAGCTCAGTACATACACTCGACTTACCTTCTTTAGTCCTTGCTGATCTCGACAAAGATTTTACGAGGTTGCTTCATATGCTGAAATATACATCGTTTTCCCTTCAAGAATCCTTGCACTATGATGTAGTGAAACTTTGTACATTTAAGAAACTGCTTTGGAGTAAGACAATACGTGAAGAATGCATCGCCTGAAAGCTCATCGCTATGACTACAAGATGATATTTGGATACGGAGTAAAAGAAAACATGGATCAGAGATCCACAACATGATATTCAAAAGAAGACATTAGGATACACCAAATTTTGGGGCCATCATATAGTACTGACTTGAGTTCATGTTGAGTTCACATCGATGAATGTGCACTGAGCTCTTGTAATTTCCCTGTATGACTGATTGGAAGAATGGTTTCCTCCTAATCTTGTATAATGGAGGACAAACAAGTTATACCCAACGGATACATCACAATCTGACGAAACAAGCAAGTTTAAGATGGCAAGGATTTATAATCACGAGTTGGTACACCATAAAAGCTCACTTTAGACGTTCGAAATGTCTGAAGTATTATCCAACGTTTTGTACAATTTCGATTTCGTCCATTTTTGGTTTGAGGTCCAGGAAATTCGCGAAATCAGTAAAGTACTGATAAATTTGTAGCTGGCAGATTCCAAATTCTAGCAGCTTATTATTGTTACACAATATGGTTTGTTAGGTCTTTTACCGCTAGAATATTCGGTATCTATGGGCAGTAGTAACATGAGACCGTTGTATTAAGAATTTTCAGCTTCCTGACCGGCGGGACGTCAATATTAGTGAGGTGTTAAACTAAGCTTGTCAAGTGATGATTGAATTCATCAATCTGGACTTTTATATACGACCCTGCCAAGTACACTTGGAACGGAATAATGAATAGCTAGCCACCCTTCTTTTCCAATTGAGGCTTTCATCAATAGCGAAAAAGGTTCTGTGGTTGGCGTATACTTAAATGCATAATGTTTTTATTTGCTCCAACTTCATGGCTTTTATTGTAGTTCATGAATTGTCTGACGTGAAGCTTGATGAGAGATGAAGGAAGATTAATTTATGGATTACGATGCCCCTTAGAATACACTCTAGATCTGTAGTCAAGTCACTTGTTACATAAATATCTAGTTTTTAAATCAAACATATTTTTCAGCCCTTAAAGCCGGCCTACTGAAGCAAATGTGTTGATACATTACCTACAAGAGATTTAAGAAATGCGTCTTTAAATTGGATAGTACACATTTTCATGTACACCTATATGTCAGCATTGCGCAAAGGAGGCTGTCGAGCATTTAAGTAGATCACAGTAATCTCTATTGGGGAAATTCAGACACTTCGTATCGCTGTAGAATTTGCACAATAACCAGTATCTTCCATACCTGAGGTCAATTGTGATCTTTCGAGGCCTAAAGCTGATCAGCTCAATGATCAATGTTCTCGAAAGAAACTCGCGTTCTACATTATTCAATGTTCATGATAGAAAAGATACAACATTATATTCGGAAGGACAATAGAATACCTCACAGGGGGGGGGGGGTCTCTATATAGCACCGACACTTATTTGTTGTCATATATTATGTGGCCTTATCTGCTAACTGTAGTTCACACACACACGATTGATTCACTCGCTACTCATCTTATTAGACGGCAAAGCAGAGCCTTTCAATTTGTTGTTGAGAAACACACAAGAGTACAATTACACCACTGTCAACCTTTCACAACAGGTCTTGCAATGCTGAATAGATCTCGTGCCCGCGTTCATGTTGGAAGTTGAGCACTGTAATGGTCGTGTTAAGAACAGATTCAAGAAGTCACACACGGTAAAGATTTTGTAGATACTAAACTGCAGATAACTAAATATCGAGTTTATGGAAAAGATGAGATCGAGAATTGGTTTTGCAACTGACTTCGCTGTACATTCTGAAAATTCTAGTGTTTGGTTTATTAACAAACTTGTAATATCGAAAGCGTCATGCATATTTCTGGAAGCGGGATTTGGTGGTAAGCATGTTTTAAGTCTATCTTGGTTACCAAATGAGCTCTGACATATTCTGGTAAATAACTCGAATGCATTTGCCCAACACAATTATGTGGTTTGAACAATGGTATCCAGTCCAGGTACTACTTTAACTGAGTGTCCACTCTCTACATTGGCAAGATCATTATGTGAGACTACAAAAGTCGATCCAGCATACACTCAGATTCCCTTCTTTCTAATCCTGCTAGTCTGGAAAACGAAAGAGGTTACGAGTTTTTTATGTACTGAATTAAAATCATCCTTTTTATTTTCCAAAAATGGTTTTATATCCTGTAGTTGCTGGACGAGATGTGAGCAATGCTGTCAATTGGAAGGCTGTCACATGATTGACGGGGAAAGCTCAGCATTGATGAAGAGAGAGCAGGAAGACGTAACAGTTAATTCCACATATTCACGATAACTAATTAAGGACACTAACTACAAACAGAACGATACTTGAATATGGGGTGGAGCAATCCGGATCAGGGATCCACAACATGATATTAAACAGGACAATAGGACGCATCAGAGACTGAGGTCTCTATATAGTACTAGTTTTAACTCATGTTCCTTCTTGTTTATCGCCTGTACTCGTTGATCGATTGACTGGCCTCTTCCTTATCTTTATAAATGACGTGAGAGAGCTCAGTCAACAAACAATTTCAAACAGGGCGATTCGTAACTAGCGAATCATTTCATAATAACAGTTCGCACAGAATATGAGGTAGCGCGGTACGGAAAATAACCACCTCATCCCCGTTGGAGCACTTGATAACGTCGTGTGGAAATTCACGAGTATCAAAGATATTTTCAACTTTCAACTTTACTGATGGACAAAAAAAAACGCAGTCGCGACCAGATCGCCAACGATTTTTCGTATCTGTAAATTTTTTAAATTGTGAGTTGCAGATCAGGTTTAATGTTTTATAATCACATTCTTGCTGTAACCAGCGGCGTTGTAGTTCGAATGTGAGCTCCTTCTGACCAATACGTCTAAAACTGATTTTGAAACTATTGCTAATAAAAAAAGTTCTGCACTGTATATTGTACAGCCTTGAGTGGAACTATACTAATGGTATATATGCCCCAGTCTCCTTCTTTTCCAATCGGCCTGGAAAAACATCGACAGCGAAAGAGGTGATGTGGTTGCGTATACTGAATTACACGTTGTTTTTGACTTCCAGTATCTTTAGTCTCTCTGTAGAGTTGGTCTGTACGACTTCGGATCCATTGAACCTCTATTATGACGTTTTGAGTAAGATTAAGAGGATTCGATGGTTTCTTCCAGTGTATATAATACAGAAGTCTGATTGATACGCTATAGTGTGCAATTTTATTAACAACCATGCTATAGGTACTTGAGAGTGCAGTTTGATAGACCAATAGTTGATTGGTTACTATCCAATCATGGTCTAAGCGCCTTTGGAAGAACTATTGTTGTAACGCTTAGAGCTCAACGAAGTGTGCAGAAACGTCGAGTTAGGCTGAACACATATCTGATATATAGATAATAAAGGTAGGTACACATGACTAGATAACGTTATCAGAGGCACATACACCACCATCGAGATCTTATAACCATATTCTATCTTCTCGTGTAATTCAACATCTTTGCCCACATAACCTTACTTATACTACGAGCAGATCAAATAGAAGAGGAAATGATGCATTATCAGCTCCACGAGACAGTCGAGTCTTGAATTGAAGATCCAGACAACATCCTTGCGACTCTTGTATAGATAATTCTGATAACCTAGTTAGTAGCTGGCGGCTAGTTGGTCTGGCGGATGTACAGCTTCAGAACACAACGTTCTAGGATCAGAAAGCAGAAAGATGTTCAAGTATCCAGGAGTATGATATTTTAGCGGTGGACATTCCAATTATGAGCTTTTTTAGCCCATGAATTAAACGAGAATACAATGTGATGCTCAATATCTATTTGCTTAATATTTACTCATATGGAGTCTAGATGCGCAGTGTGACACAAAAACAGGAATTGTCAGGACGTATCTGACTGGAAGTCGAAATTGTCGTGAATGATCTAAATAACTATCTCAATTAGTAGAGGCCATGATATCAACGGTTGATTGGTGTGCCAAAAAAAGGTCTTTAAGTGTCAAAGGATCAAATAAACTAACTAGCATTGCGCTCGGTACCAGGTATCAGGTATATGCAGTACATTGTACGGTATAGATTAACTCGACTTCATGTTATAATCTGAGTCCTCATCAAAAGACGACAAAATTTGATCTTGACAAGACGCAACATCTTACACTCTATTATCGGTCGATATAGCTTAAGACAAGGACGTAACATTCGCATGGTCTTGGAATACAAAGTTTGATAAAGACTGCTTGATATATGAATTGAAATGAATATTGTTTAGTGTTTTTAGTTGTTAATTGAAAACGGAGAATTGAGGAAAAAAGTACAGAACGAATTCGCGGCAAGATGTTCCAAGAATCCAGCAATTTGTGATATTGGGGACGTCCTTTCCCTTTTCCAATTACATTCGTTTTTCCACACATTTGGTGCCAAATGAAAATTATCAATCTAAAATTAGCTCCTTGCATAGGGAAGTACACTCAATGTTTCCAACCCACACTCACTCTCAAATTAATGATTGCATGATGATTTAACAATCTAAGTCACTCATAATAAGAGAATTAATAGTATTGATATGTCCCCTTGTCTTCTTCTTTCCAATCGGATGGAATATTCGAATAATGAAAGAGAGCATGTGGTTTATATACTGAAATACTACTCATTGTTTTCTGAGTCACTCTCCATGTCTCTTTCGTAGCTCATTTTATAATTGTTGGCTGTCTTTACTTTAAGCTCATTGAGCTGTGTTCTGACAGACTATATCATGTGCTGATATCTACTGATCTGCTAAGCTCTTGTGTCAACTCAGCCAATCTTCAAGCCAGATATATATTAGTTAACATGTATTCTGATGCCATCGGTAGACCTACCCATATCAATATATTCATATAACGGCTCTAGGATCATAGAGTACACCTATATCTCTGTTTCCCTTTGTCCCTTTCGTGGTAACTTTCAAGTTGATACCTTGATAGGTCTGTGTAGCGCAAAGAGATCATACTCTACATGATCAATTTCGATGAAAAGAGAAAATGTTACCATGATATTAAAAGGGATAATAGGACATTACAAGGGTTTGGTGTCACTATATATACTGCTGACTTTTAAATCATGGTATTATCGCTGTAGCTCATGTTGAAAACTCAGAGTCTCAAACTGGAGAACTCGATTGAACTTCGATAATCTACCACATGCGAACGGTGTGTCTGAAGTGTTCAATGATTGGAGACATGCAGCTATCAGGAATTAAGCTCTTGAATGTGTAAGATATTTGCCAAAAACTCCAAGGAACTTAATCTCTGTAATCAGCTGCTGCAAAAGCTGGGAAGATTATTTATTATAATCTTTGATCTTTGAGCGGAAGAAAATTCTTTGGTGTCTGGGTGTTTAATTTTTCTGTATTATATGAATTATGAATTTTGCATCAGATACCAAACTTTTATACATGGAGACCGACTATTGGGCAGTGCACCATTTTGGTGCCTTGTGGTTCCACTCTCAAGGATCATTGGCTATCAAAAGCTAACTCCATATACCAGGAGCCGAGCATTTTCAAGAATGCCCATACAAATTTGTTAGCGTTGTCTCTCACAGAAGAGTCAAGCCAGAATGAAGATTCTGTACATAATACCATTGGTCTGGTCATTACAGGTCGCATCTGAGATGAACTTCTTCAAACAATCGTTCACACAAGGCTCCTTCTTCCTGGTCGACTCTAAGGGTTGGGAATTGGAGAGGTCTTTGTTGTGAATGTAATAAACAATCTACTTTTCAACTATGGTCTTACGATCGTCAAAGCGTAGCATAATACGATAGAGATGAATCTATACTTTAATATATGTATATAAATATATCTTAAATGGCCCATTACGTTACACTTATGGGCGTGGTCTAGCTGATAATGATGAATATGAGATCAAACTTGACTTTAATGTTAAGATGTCTATCAAAGAACCATCCCCGTTGCGCGGGCCTTTGCGGGGTCTGGGTGTAATAATTGAAATTCATTGGTTCCATGCTTTCAGTTTGAATCAATATCAGTTGATAGTTGACATTTAAGGAACAGTATGGACTATGTGATTTAGCTTTCATGCTTCGAACTTTGAACTTATCCCTTTGATCATTTAACAGCAAGCAACGAACTGCCATCATCGTATACTGAGCTAGATGTCCACTTCCAGTCCTGAACAGATTGACGTTATCAATTATCTATCTTCCATGCTTTTATCAAAGCATTACACGACCATACCACATCATTTGTGTGTGTTATTGTGCTGATAAGCTACAGTAGAGCCTGGAATTGAAGAACCTTTCTGGGAAAAAATTATAGACAATTCGATCGTTTTTTCTTCCTTGTAAATCATCAACGTATTTGATATAGGAGAGATGTTTGAGGTTCATAACTTTAATGAAAGATTTTGCGGAGCTAGCAAGAAACCAGAATAAAATTAGCGAGATTATACCTTCTACGTGTATATTACATGAAACTGAAAATCCAACACGTTATTCAAGATATCAATAGGACAAATGAGATACTAGAAGTCTCTATATGATGGTTTTGATTCACGTGGAGCATATCGTTGGGAAAACGTATAACATATGACAGAGGTTCTGTTTTTTCCTCCTGTGTCGTACGGGTACCGTGCGATTCAGTAAAAGTAAAGCTGTATCCGATATACATGAAAGCGGAAATCTTAATTGAATGTCATCCAATGGGCCTTGCAAACGTACCAAAGTAGGGTGTACATCTCATTGGGTTATGTTTGCAACATGTACTCAGTGTAGCTAAAAATCCGGAGAGAACATGAGTGGCGCTGTCTGGCAGTGGTGTCTGGGTGTGAAAAAAACTGCGTGCATGGATTCTAAAGGTCATTGGTCATTGGTGAACAATTGTTTATCGATTAGCCTATTAATATCTACATTGATAGTTCCTTTCGGGTCAAAGTAATGGATGTTTGGGTGGGTGAGGCAACTCGCACTCTTGACAGTGCTCTAGCTCAACAGACGCTGTTATTCACTTTTATCATGATGATCGATTGTGATACCGTCTGAGTTGAGTCTCTATAAAAATTCATATATACATTGGACTGTCTTCTTCCTGGTTCACTATAAGAGAGTATAGAGATATAGGAGAAGCTTTCAAGTGTATAATAAACAAAGTCTTCTATGCCATTATTCGTATTGTTCTTGAGTAGAAAAAGTAATCTACAGAGGTTTGTACGTCCTTTTACTATGGAGATTTTTTTGTATTAGGGATGGAATAGTACTGAGTACCGAGTATATCGAATGTTCAAATCGTGAAATACATAGCACCATGTATCGCAAGATCCCATAGAGGCCCTATAATATATTACATCACACTTACTAACTAGTAAGACGCAGCAAACATCAAAGAGCAAAAAGCGCTCTCTGTGTAAACGCCCTTGTGCGCTAAAGCTAAAGCTTTCAAGTTTCTACCCACCGAGGGATATCACGATTCTACGGGGTGTCACATGGCCAATTGACGGCAAAAATAGGAAAAACATGATTATTCGAAAAGAATTCTATCAGACACAACTATAGAGGTCAGTATATTTATTACTAATTCGATTCATGCCGATCTAGTTTGGCTTGTCCAATTCACATCCCCAAACCCTAATTGGATCCATCCCAATTCATACAAAAGAGCCGAGTAGGACATTCGAGCGTTATGAGAGATGATGAAACCTTTTGGACTACACAAACAACAAACCCGTCCGATACATTATTTAATCCGAGCTGAAGTTAAAAACATTATTCAATGGAGGAGATGTAACAGGTATGTGCTTGTATTCATTTAACGCAGTGCATTGCACAAGCAATAACGCGCGAATCAGATTCAACAGTGGATCCCACACATTAAAGACCCACAATTCAGAGAGTACAAACAGATGCACATCTAGTGGTGGACTTTCAAAAGGCCAGTGCTTTTTGTTTGATATCAACAAATTTGCTAAATTTTGACCGGAACATTTGGCAGCACACCATGTAACTTCTGCAATTATTCAAAAAGACAAGAATAAGTACAGCGTATACTTCAAACTTGAGATACAAAATACACTATGTAGATCTTGGGCACAAGAATGTGAAGCCTTCGCTTACCCAATGGCTCTATTCGCGACGTATAGTCGGCGAGGCGATGGAGATATATTGCGGTACGCATAACTATCAGATACTGGATCAACAAAACAACGGATAGTCGAAACTCAGTTATGGATATACATGGCAATGTGGCAGTAGTCCGAGCGCTCTAGGTGTCCCATGATGAGAACTGTTCAGTAATTTGTTGTAATCAAATGAACTACCCATCAGCCTGGTGGAGACTATATGATTTTATTGCCAATCAGAGATATGACCGAAAACAGAAGTGGTTTGCAGCACTTGCACTTTCAATTGGTGTAGAGTTGATTCATATTGTTCCCGTTACTGCTCTAATATGAGTCCATAATTGAAACAATCATTCACTTGTCTTTTGCTAACGGCAAATTCTTTTGACATGTGGTGTAGTATGCCTTCTATGGTTTATGGGATTCGGTCGGGCAACTCTGCAATTCGATTAATCTAAAGTTAAGCTGCCTTATATGTTCAAGGGCAGAATGCAGAGCTTGTTGACGAAAAACGATAGAGGAGTTTTACTGATTGTGTGCTTGTATGCTTTATGCTTTATCATGAAGCTAAAGTGCTTCTTGGATGAACCTCTATAAAGAAACATATACTGATACTACCTCATTCCTTGCTTAGTGTGAGATCTCACAGGCAGGAGAGGTCTTTGAAGTATAATAAACAAAATTTTCTTGCTACCACTTCTAGTAATTATCAGTATACAGTGCGTACACTTTGACTATAGATCATTGAATATACCCTTTATCTACTGAGATCACTCTTTTGCACAATCTCAGTCACGTACTATATACTGCATAGTTATCATACAGTAGAGGTAAAGCGCCTGAGAAATTAGGTCCCAAACTTTTGACAGGTCCATTAACAGAGGACAATTGTTGTTAAGCAAATACGTGTACCTCAACTACTCTTGCATAAGACTATCAAATGAAGATCCTACGTTTTACATCGTTCTCTTTGAAAAGGGTCATGCAGCATAGTATTTCAATAGAATAACAGGACACACGACAGATGTACGTCACTATATATTGTAGATTGTTCTATATGCTGATCTTATTATTGTGGATGTCACATTATCAGACTCCAGATAGTTCGATCTCACATCAATGCATGATAAACTGCAAAAGAGGACCAACTACCGTAAACCATAGAATAAAATGAATGAGACCCTCAGGCCCAAAGGTTAGAACAAAACAGTTGCGTTTAGGCCACTTTCATGTCCAAAAAGCATATTGTGAATGATCAGCAATGATTCAGCAAATGGTAGTGACTCATCGTTGTTTTCAATTGCTCATTGATTTGATGAATTGTAGTCTACAATCAATTTTATTTTCGGCCACTGAAACCTTCACCAATAATTGAAACTGGACACACACATAAACATGACAACTTGATCGTACCAATTCATTTTGATCCACCGTCTTACGACAATGAACGAAAAGGCATACTACCGTCTTTAAACAGTTGTATCTATAGATCCTTAAAGCTCCTTGAAGTTCACTTCTGTATTCTCTTGCTGTATTGTATCGTTAATGTGGATTCTATGATTTCTGTAAGAGGCCCGCCTCTTCCTTTGAAACATTTCAAGTTCTTTACAAGATATACATGGGTGTAGATATCAACGACTGGGGCTTCTTAAACGATAGTATTATGCACTTGTACATTGAGGTTGAGATACAAATATCTACAAAACTCTCTTCTTGTTGAAAGAAAAACTATTAAACATGGCATTCAGAAGCAAAATAGGAGATGTCAATATGCTACGTAGCCTTATTCGTGAGTATTATCACATATTAAAGGCATTGAGCTTAATAACATATATCACCAATTTTCAGTGAAACTGTAGCTTTTGGTAACCTGAAAGACGTGCAAAAAGATCATGTAGTAATCCATTATATCTCAGTCATATGTGGCATTCGTTAGACACTATGGAGGGCAGATTGATATGAGTACTGTTGTCAGTATTGAGACTATCTCAATGTAAGATCTCTGGTGTTCGTTATCATACAATCAACACGACAACATTGAACCAAGATGATATTATAACAGTTTAAAGGCTAGATCGAGTATATCGATACACTTGCTACTTTTACTACAAACAAACGTATTAAAAAGAATAAATCATGTATTACCAACTCCGCAAGTTTGGTGTTTCCTTAAGCTAAGGATCCACACATCCCTTGGAAGTCAGGAAAGGATAATGGTGGTATTATTTAGAGTATATCCATTCGAAATACGATCAGATAAGACTCTGGTATAGTGAAATCTCAAAATCCGAAAACCTAAAGAAATGAAATTCCCCAACCTCCCAAACGTAACCAACATTTTCCTACATACCGAACAGTCATGGTGTTGATTTATAACAAACTCATAAACACCATAAACAACATGAGCAAAAGGGTTGACTTGAAACATATCATCCAGATGCTTTCTGAGCTGACAATGAGAGACATAGAAAATCAACTTCTGAGTGCTTGACATTTAATGCGTTCATATCTGAGTATTTCACACGCGAAAAACTAGACTCACTGATGGTGTTTGGGTGTTTGAGTGTTTTGTACAACTTTTGCTTGTACTAACAACTACAAATCAATGCATGTAGGTAAATTGTACTATAGTATGCCCTTGTATTTTAATCTCTGTACTTGATAGATATTTATGATTACTTGACTACAAGGTGAGTTAGATCAGCAACACAAAATTTCATGGATCAAAGATCCACAGCGTGATATTCAAGGCCACAATAGGACTACTGGGAGGTCATCCAGGGCTCTATATAGTTCTGCGCTTGGGTCACATCATGTATATCGTCCACACTTCCAACTGCTATCAATGATCGATCACCATATGTCAGACAACTTAGACCGTATGGTGTGCTCTCATGTAACAAATTGGTTTGAGGTCCCCTATGAAAAGAGAAAATAGTAATTGTAAGATATCCAGTTGAAACACCAAAAAACTATTATGGCTTAATCTGGGTGCTTAAAAACCAAAAAAACACCAACATGCTATGACGACCTAAGCTGAGTATGGGAAATCTAGACACATGTAACAAAGTGAAGCCTAAAGTATCAGAGTAAATCGAAATAAAAATAGGATGGGTCAATTCGCGCTTGGAAGGGTAACAGGATTTTTGTGTCCGCCGGCCCGCGGTCACTGTTTGGTGGGTATGATGTACTATGATTTTGTTCAACTTTGTAGCAATAGAGTGGGGGACGGGCTATAGCAAAGCGTGTAGTTTTTGTTTTAATTTATAAAGGCCGTTTTCATCATAGTGGGTAATACTTTCAACTCGCTCACTGATGTGAGAACCCACAATTATCGCACAATGATTTGTTTGGACTCAATGAATGTGAAGTATATCGTGATCACAAGTGATGATGAAGCCATCTTGACAGAAACTTGCGTGGAATATATATGCATGGATCGCTCCTTCTTCCTGGTTGATGGGCTTATACGAGCTGTTGTAGACAGGAGAGGTCTTATTGAAAATGAATTTACTTTTCAATTGTCGTGGACTTCGCTGTTACAGGCTTCATATCCGTAAGTTGTAGACGTTTTGTTCGAGTCACATATATTAAATTTAACAATCTTTACCATAGTTGGATGGAGTAGATAGTCTCTCTCGAAAGAAGCTTCAAGATACCTCTATAACATGTCTTAGCTAAGACGAAGAACAAGTTGTTTGAACGACGACTATGTGATATGTGATACACGCTAAGGAGTTCTACATAGCTTCAATTTGAAGAATGAAAAGGAGACGAACATAATATTCAAAGGCAAAATAGGACTCAAACACAAAGTAGGTCACTATATATTGCAAATTTAAGATCATGTTTATAAAAGTATATTGTCAAAGTACAAAGTAGGCCCCCTTCGCTGTATCTAGATCCTGGATACATATTGTAAGAGATAATTCAAGATTTGACTTAGAGGTTTATGGTCACTGAGGATTTCAACTCTCTTAGTGGAGTCCAGATAATATTGAAACTTGGTTGAGAGCAAATCTATCTCTCACGCATATAATGGAGTGGAACAATGACAGTTTGTAGGGAAATTTAAAATCGCGGAAACAGGAAAATTCAATATACAGTACTTCCTAAATACATATCCGAGATTTCTTACAAACTGTTCAAGGCGATCTTGTTATAAAACCAATTTGATGCTATAATATGCTACGTCACTGGTCATATATCTTGTAGCGCGCTGCATACAAACATATATGTGACGTGTCTCTTCAGATCCCCCGCAATGAAAGGTATGTTACAAAGTATTGGGCTGAGTAATACCACGTCATGTATCATGTATCTTAAACCTCGATGAATTCAACTCTGTCATCAACAATAACACCAATTACACTATTATGAAAATACATATCTGTAGCAACTCCCTTGATCTTATGCTCTTCGATAACATCTCCAGACTTTACATCCAAGATCTGTAAAGAATGACCTTGTTTCTGCTTCAATTGATGACGATAGTGTAATAGTGCTATTTGATCTTCATTGATCATTGTACACTTGATGTAATCGTCCCCAGCATTGAGTTCCGAGACCAGTACAGGAGCTGGATATGGTTGTTGGATATTCACGGTGTATAGTGAGGCTTTGATATCACCTGTTTCTGGATCATTGGTTCGTATGATCATAGGTATTTGAGTGGCAGGACTGTTTATATTTGACAGCTGAGCAGAATAGATGTCCATGTCTAGAGGGTATTGTCTAATTGATCTTTGTGTTTCAAGATCGATCATGGATACTTTGTAAACATTGTCAATGTCATCCAAGGCAATTGTGATTATCTCATTTCCATTCAAGAATTTGGAGTCAACAACCAATGAGTTTGAGCCGAAGTTGGATAGTAGAGACCAATCTGTTGTATCATAGACAAATATGTCCTTGGCCAATCTATCGCTCAATGTTTGTTTCAGAGGTCTAGCACACGCTACCAACAACTTGCCCTCGCAGTGATCAATAGCAACCACCTCTCTATTATCACCCTTATTCAATTGCTTCAATTGTTTATAGCCTGGACCATGTATTATCGTTGCTTTCGTGTCTGATTTGAATGCGATGTAATCTTGATGAACCACTAAAGGTGAGTCTAAATCGGGTGTCTGGTCATTATGAACCGTTTCCAACAAGCTATTTGTTATTAGATCCCATATTTGGATCTTGTTCTTCTTGAAAGCACCGAATTCACTCATCAATGTCTTTTAACAGTGACATTGAAGTAATTGTTCAGGTTGATGTGAACTTGATCACAGTCGGCTTTATCATTTCCCTTGTAGGCTGTAGCGCACAGCCTTTCTCCGAAGACAGTGATTAAGCACATCGATACTCGAGAACTGACCAGTGGCTCCAAACTAACAGCTAAAAAACAGGCAATATCTGGACCTCATGATGATGGTGGTGTTTCAGTATAGATGATTGTGGTTAACCGTTGTTATACTGCGTTCCATACCCCTCTTCTAAGCCGATCAGATGTCTATGTAGGTAAAAAGATTATGCTTTGCTACTGTCTAATTTGATGAAGAAGAGATCTATAACATGGTATTCAAGATGATAATAGGACTCAGGGAATAATTAAAGTCACTATATATTGCTATTCCTTGAAACACCTGGTTGATATGAGGTATCATGATTCCATTGATGTACTGAACTATCACTTGTTAATCAATTAACCGTCCAATTCGCTATTCTCAATTCACGACTCACAAGTCAAGTTCAATATGCCATTAGTTCAATTTAATCATTCATCGTTTGTTTAAAGCTAAGTAAAGTGGGCGGCTAAGTAAAGTATATAAACAGGCGAATATTCTTCCTTTTACTGGGAGACAAAGAGTATACAGGGGAACACGGCAACCTTTTAGGAGGAATATTCCATGTACTTATATACTCAACTCTTCTCCCCTTGTTCTTTTAGAGTTAGTAATATATTTAACTTGTTCTTTTGTTCGCTTGTTTTCAATAGTTTAATTAAACGTTTAATTGATTGATTGTAACCTATAGTGAGATTAGCCGCCGAACTATCATTTAGCATGTGATAATTGTAAGCGCCGAATATACCACAGCTATGTACTTGATACACGAAGTATCTACTACTCAAGCAGCCCAATGAAGCTTGACCATCAACCAGACTTCAGAGGAAGTGGTTACCATAAACCGACTCTCCCAGTACAGTTTCACGATAGGCCATAACTTCTTCACCAAAAGTTTAGGTCCACACGGACATGGTGTAGTTGTATTCATACCCTTGTTCACGGCGTCTGAAAATAATGCGCTCTACAGAACTCAACTCAATGAAAGAAGGATGTATATCACATGGTTATCAAAGGAATAATAGGACTCGTAGCGTAACTATAGTCACTATATATTTCTAGTCTTTAAATCATGTGGATGAAATCATAATCATAAGCAACTTACCAACACCATTAGTTTAATCATACGATAGTCATTATCATACGCTCATAGATCAACATGGATGTATCTTGATATAGCCACCGATCAGATGAATGAAAGATGATGGAAGTCTGACAGAACCCGACACCGAACATTATGAGCATATAGGCTCAACATACGTCGTTAGCCACTGAGTTATACTTGGGTCTTCGATATAACTAGAGGGATTCTTAGTATTTATATATCCAGATTACAAATTGGCTTGTTCCCAGTGATATTATATAATATAAAGTTTCCTTGTTCCCTCGTGTTAAATACTTTAATTAATTGATTGTATATATTCATTAGCCACCGACAACATTTGCATGTGATAATGCAAGTGATGACTCTGGCACTGTCTATGCGGTGTAATTGTCCTTTTTGCTCTTGTTCAGCCTCTTCTAGAGATCCAATTAGTATTTGAATTTATTGTGCTCTACAGAGGTCTATTTGATGAGAAAAGAGGTATAACATGATATTCCAAGGGTCAAAGAACTCACAGCTTAACACTGGGGTCGCTATAGGATCCTATATCATGTATCGTTAGCACTGAATATATTTTGACATCTTCGAATAATGGCCAAACATTAGCCGCCGAAGTTTCTCAAGCCAATTTGGGTTTAGGCATGCTGTTGTTCAAGGATGGTCACCACTGAAAACAGATTAAAGTCAATTTAGATAATGTTCTGTCAAACATTTGAATTACTTTAATAGGAAACTAATAACTAGATAGATAAAAGATATGAAGAGGTATTCTTCTCCTTTTGAAAGAGGTGAACTCTACATGTATTTATATTCAACTCTACTTCCCTTGTTCTCTTAGCAGCAGTAGTACATTTCGCTTGTTTCCTTGTTGTGAATACTTTAATTAAACAGTTTAATTAATTGATTGATTGCATATAGCCCTAATAAGATTAGCCGCCGAACTATAATTGGCATGTGATGATTGACAAGGGATTGCTAGCATTAATACGTTGCAGCAATACAATGTTTTGAAGCTGTATAATCCATCCAATTGGGAAGCGAGATCAGACTTAAGAAGTGTTAGGTAGCTAGGTTATGTAGGTTTGAATTCATCTATACATGATCTGATCTGGAAGCAATAGCTTAGTGAATTATAAACAATTGAAGATTTTGATATTGAGATCCTTCTCTTGTATTAGAGACACTATTTGGTCAACGCTCTACGTGGTTTATTTGGATGAATGGGATGATATCATGATACTCAAAGGACAAAAAAGGAATCATATATCTCCACTTAGGTCACCTGTTCATTTCCATTCATCTAGCTGATAATACATCAATGTAGTAATGTATATCAAGAAAATATTGCAATATCTACACATTGATGAAATTGAAAATTGTATAACATGAATTTCAATCATCATTTGAGGACGATCAGCATATGGAAGGTCACTTTATGGTATGTTTTCGAATAATGCGATTGATGTGATGCTGTTGTAGCTCTCATACAGTCAATACGGTCAACGTAGAGAAACTAGAGAACATTATCACTCATGATTTAATTGATTTTCAACATATGTGAATATTGGTTCATCAATCCCCCAGAGTTAGGCGCCGGTAGACGTTGGCTTTCAATTAATCATGGAAAACTTCGAGCAGCTTCCCAGGAGTATAGATTATATCTTCTAATTTGATGGCATTGGATCTATTTATATATATGCTAGTGGATCAACTGTAATCTCGGTTTCAAATTAGCCGCCGAACCACTTCCTCATGTTCTTTAAATGGTTTAATTTATAACAAAATTAGCCGCCGATCTGATTGTCTTCATTCCATTAACATTAGCTGACGTCTAAGACGAGAAGCATCATACGTATTACACCGGTTTCAAATTAGTAACATTCGCCTCTCACGTTGTTATCTCATCATCCTGCGAAGGATCAATCATAATCCAAAATGTGTTTCTTAAGCACAAATGTGCTTCCATTACGCCCCTGAACTTCATGGTAGCCTTGATTCTGTAACTATGGAAATGCGCAAATGCAAAAAGTCTCTAATCTCTTATATATAGTATAGAGTATAGTTAATTCCAAATGGATTCTTAACTATCTTTAAGGTCAATATTTGAGCCTATCGGGGCTATCTAGTCAGGCATAATTCTTGATCAGGCACAAATACCATTGTTCAATTTTCTTCAACCAAAGGTGAGGATTAACTTCAGTAAAACACCAGGTCAATTGACCCTATCTATAACATTAACGATGTTTACCACTGTCTTTATGACTGTGAATTGCGTATAGCACGGATAATTGAAAGAACTTGAACACTGGAACTACGAGGTGGCTTCACGGACATAGTGAGAAAATTGAAGGATCAAAGATCCATAACATGATATTCAAGCAGACAATAGGACAGTTTGGACTAGATCCAGGTCTCTATATAGTTCAGTGCTTGACTCATGTTGAGTATATCGACAAAGAATCTAACCATTAGTTCAACACTAACTTGACTAGACTCTCATGTAACATGTAACAAACCAGTATACATCAACACACTGTATTCGATACATTTCCGAATGTACTAAGGAGTGAGGCAAGGCAACCCGATCAGCCCAACACTTTTCATCATGTGCATAGAACCATAGCTTACTTAGGATTATCGTAACGTAGGTGATTGAAATCTCGGAGAACAAATATATATATTCATATCAAACTTAAGCAACTTCGCGATTTAAGGGTTCTCCCTACTACGTGTGACCAATGTGTAATTGAGCATGACCGTTATAACTTTCAACAGGAAAGAGATTGTGATCACTTGACTGAAATTGTTTGACATTGGTAAAACGTGAAGCAAAAGTTAGAAGTAGAGATACTTCAACTTATATATGTGGTTTATGACGCCAATTGAGAATCTACAATAAAGCGTCTTCGATTTCAAGTTGATAGACTGATCTTTTCGATAATTCCCTTTAAATTGTGTGAATTTCCAAGGGTTCTAACTGGAGCTTATTTTTTCAGTACACAATCCTGCTCCAAGTGATTTGTTAAGGCATTAGTTTGACGATAGCCAACTTTCGAAGCTAGTTGACTTAGCTTCAACATCTCTTCAAGATTAGCTTTCGATTTTCCACAGGTACGTCGTAGTTACTTCTATATATATACGTTGAATTCGCATATATGAATTACAGTCGAATACCGATAAGAGAATAACTGTTAAGTGAGTTGAAGATGTCGATAATCTACAATAAAATAACCAGAAACAAAAGAGGAAAGCATAGTAATTAGTATATCCAGACATTCAGATGTTTCTTAGGTTGAAGAAAGCACACTGTTATGGGATATTCCATGGTACATATTACATACATGCTCAGTTGATCTATCAACTCCCGATTGCTCTCACTTAAAAGGCTTAGCAAAAGAGAAGTTCGGTAGCAAGCATGTCGAAAGTTTTTCTATTGCTATCAAACGAAAAGAATAATGCACACAAGTAGCATAAAGTGGTTCAAAAATCAATAGAAGGCGAAACAAATAGTTGATTCCAGTTATTTGAAATCCTTTTGCTTCTGTACAGCAATTCATTTTTCTCTTATCATCTTAATACTATCCGCGGCCCGCGGTTGATATGGTGTTTGGGTGTACTGCCTACTATCCTCTTCTGTGATGATGCGTAAATATACTAGATCTATTGTCTAGTCTTCATTTTCCTCCAGATCTTTGCGTCTCAAGTTCAATGTCACAAAAGATCAAAATGACGTTTCGACTTGAGTCTCGGTATAGGCCATAATTGCTTTACCGATAGTATCGTTATTCGTCATATGTTACATGTCCCTGTAAGTTTTTGTAGAGGAATTACTAGCTCTACATGAGTCGTTCAGATGAAGAGAATATGAGCATGAAATATTTAAAGGACAAAATAGGACAGCATGAAGTATGTCACTATATATTGTGGACTTTCTTTCATACTGGATTTCTGCTGTTGTAAGTGTAGTTTCCAAGTCTCTTCCATGCTTGAGAAGCATTTCAGGAGATCAACCTCGTCACGAACAACTAACGACTTCATAGCGAGCTGATAGACATCATAAATAATCACAAAAGCGCTAGGCCTGAACAAATGTAAATGAAGCTTTCACGCAAAACTTACCAGCCTACCCGAAAATTTATGTAACCCTTACTTCACTGTAAATCCAAGCTAAACGTTTAATAAGATCGTTGGTTTTAACTTCGGCGATAGTGAAGAGGGTGAAAACCACCGGATTAGGAAGCAAAGAGGAACAGCCATATATATGCATATAGCGCTACATGAACCGATCGCTACGACAGTGGTTCCCACTAAGGACAAGCATCGTTTATTGAGTCTAATGTATTGACTAAAGCAGCTTATTAAAAGTACCAAGTAGCAGCTCACTACTAGGCTTTTTTTACCATATTTCGCTTCTCAAGACTTGCTTGTAGTGTATGGTCACTTTAAGCCTTTACAGGACTTTGCACTCTAACTCTAGACTACTATCCGATTGTTCTCAAACAGCAACTAGAAGGAACAGGAATCAATATGTACTCCAAGGAATAATGACTCTGCATGTTTCTACCAGTTATTAACCTTGATACTTTGTTCCTTAGGTGTTGGAAGACTGGTATGATGCGATCTTCAAGTCATGTCTTCTAAACCAACTGTCAACAGTAATTGAGGTCATGGGTCATCAATGGTCCCATATCTTTTATTTTAAGCCTACTGCATATCAGACTGCTCACTACATAATTCTATTTGATGAAATAAGAATGTATATTCAAAAGGACGCATAGCATAGCTAGGGTCACTATACATAATGCTAGTCTTTAAACTATGTGTCTGATATGATCTGTTATACAATACCTCCGATCGACTAACCAAACAGCACTCTGAATGACCATATGAAAGTGGTTCTTGTATTCTCACATGGTAGTGGACCTAATGACACAAACAGAATCAATTGAATTGTGTTTATGAAAAAAAAACCCAACACAACTAAAGAATGATACAAATCCAAGTAAAATGTTGAAATAAACCTCCCTGATACCAGCCCCTATATGTCAATACGATTGTAAGTGGGAGAGTTCTATTGTATTTATATATTGACAACTAAACTTCGCTTGGTTTCTATATTAGCATTAAATAAAGATTAGCCGCCGACACTATTTGCATGTGATAATTCTAAACGACATCTACATATATATAAGCAACTGTTTCAAAAACACAATGTCTATTTGCTATAACTTTTTATATACAACAGTGCAGCGCAGAATCGTCTGTATCCAGATTTGTTATGTTCCAGATCAATTGGATAGTTTCGTCAACCAGGTCTGTATATCACGTTTAGGAACACATAGCAAGATGTTCTTCAACTTTCTTCATCCAAATGTGAGAATTAGCTTCAATATATTGCGTCACCTCCAACATATTCATGAATCTTCCCATTGAATTTGGTGTGGTCTCTTGTGCTTCACGTGTTTCACAAGGTGGTGTTGTTCTTGGAGTGATAAGCTGACTAGCATTCATCTCCTTGTTTAATGAGGACATAAAAGAATCTGTAGAGGTGCTAGGCAGTTCAACTGGCTCTACCTTGAGTGTTGGCTTAGTGACTTTATGAACCCCACCTGCTGCTTTCTTTGCCATTGCTTTCTTCTTTCTAGCAGCAACTTGGGAATCCTTCTTCATCTTCTGGGCCAATTCTTCCTCAGTCATAACGTAAAATGGTGAATTCTGGAAGTGGTTCTGATTTGCCATATAGAAGGCCGGAGGAGCAGCACCACAAGGAGTTTGGTACTTGATTCCATCAGCAGGATTGATAACATCGATCATCTCGGTGGACATCTTAGCAAAGATGGTTGTTGGCGCTTTGCAACATGATTCTGGACATTGGAATGTGAACATGGTTCCAGTTCTTGGACAAATTTCATTGTAGGTTGTATCAAACACCAAACTGTTTGTCTTTGGATAGTAGTTGTAGTGTAACTCTGGTAAAGCAGCTTCAACCTTGGAAGGACGTCCTTGCTTTCTAACGAAGCATAAGGAATCACGATCAATGTGGATACACTTGTCCTGTCTGTGCCCGTTAATACAGGCTTGACAGGCAATTTGCATGTGTGGAGTGACAATCATTTTGAAAGTAGCTGTAGTGGACTGTTTGTCTGTTGGTTTGGTTTGATGTGTATACGTTTCAATGTTGACTATATTGATGCGTATTTGACTCAAAGTCTTGATGATGAAAGTAAAAAACGGAGTAATAAGCAGAACTCAAAATGGTGAAGGGACCTCTTCCCTTTATAGTTTTTCATCCCCAGTTGCGTTGTCGATGAGCTGTGGTGCATTAAGATCTCAAGCTATTGTTCCCTTTTGACACATTTTCTTTCTATGCACATCATCGACAATCTTTGATCTGCAAACAACCCGAAAGTGGAAGTCAAATGTCACCCAAATCGATAAAAGTGCCATATTGGGTAGACTTGTTAAGTTGTTGGACCTCTTATAGGCTCATGCTCTCAGAAAAAGTGATCAAATCATCAGAGGTGCGTTAATGTTTACAAAAATGGTCTCGCTTTTTTCTGGGGCCGCGGGCCGAGGACCAGCTAGACGTACCAACACGTACTATAAGAAATACCTGTCAAACAAGTTGATAAGATGGATATGTTCGATGTTGATGATAGTATTGAAGAGAAATTGGCACATTTAGTAGATTATATGACTGTTTCATAACCCGTAAAGAACGCCAATTGAACCTACACTCTGGACTCGGTTGGAACTTGCGGCTTTCTCAGTCTGCCCTAAAATCACATAACGGTTCATTCTGTATTTAGATTGACGACCAATTCTCGTATCGAAAAGCTATTTGCCCTCAATTTGGGATCAGCAACTACTATGATCACTATAATTTGTGCTACTGGAGAAGAAGCTCAACGTACAACGTAACATGTATAATATGGGTATAAAAAGTAACAATCGAAGTCAACTGCACAAATGAGCTAGTAACAGTTCAATCGAAATCAATTGAACAATAAAGTTAAACAGCTATGGAGCAACTCCATAACAGAACGATAATACTGATCTTTTAAATGATCACAAGAATAAGACAAGCAACATACCGATCAAACCAGTACTCGTTAATCTTGAAGCTGAACCTTCAAATGTGGATATAATAGCACTTGTAACTGTAGTAGCGGTAGCCAATGTAGTCTGGGTACCAGCACCTGTAGTACCTGTAGCACCTGTAGCACCTGTAGCACCTGTAGCACCTGTAGCACCTGTAGCACCTGTAGCACCTGTAGCACCTGTAGCACCTGTAGCACCTGTAGCACCTGTAGCACCTGTAACACCTGTAGCACCTGTGGTAGCTTGAGTTGCTTGAGTACCTTGAGTACCTTGGGTAGCTTGGGTAGCTTGGGTAGCTTGGGTAGCTTGGGTAGCTTGAGTACTTTGAGTACCTTGAGTGGCTGGAGTGGCTGGAGCAACAGTAGTCACAACGTGTTGGCTCGTAACAGTGACACCGTTGGTGACGACGGTACGGGTAGTGGTAATACGTCTAGTCACTGAAGAGTCAGTAGCAGTGGTAGTTGTCACTGGAACAGTTGTAGTGTGAACTGAAGTAACACCTCCTGAAGTGACAGTAGAGACAATCACTTTACCGGTGCTAGCATAAGTGGTACATCTGTTTTGATCACATGAAGTCACAGTGATAACGGTTGTTGAACCTTGAGCACCTGTTGGAGCAGCACCAGTGGAAGTACCGGTTGTTGCTGTAGTTGTGACATGTGAATCAGTCGGACAGTATGTAGTGTATGTGGTGACAGTACCTTCAATAGTAGTGGTAACAACAGTGACACCAGTGGTGATTGGAACAACAGTACAGCTGTTGGATTCACAAGAGGTAACAGTGATGACAGTGGTGGAGTCAATTGATTCAGTGGCGGTTGATGTGATACCTGGTGCAAGTGAGGAAGCATCTGGAGAGGTAACAGTTGAAGAGGTAGTTGAAGAGGCATCAGAGGCATCACTGGAAGAGCCATCTGCAGCACTAATAGTGTTGCTGAAACTCCAAGTAGTAGTGGCTCTCTTGACAAATCTCTTCCCATCTGGTGTAGTGATAGCCAAGTCCAAGTTAGAAGTGTATCCAGCACCACCAACAATTGAACCAGCGTAGACAATTTGTAACAAATCAGTTGAACCGATGGTGAAGTCGAAATTGACAGTGATGGCATCATCAGTGACACTAACGTTAGCATCTGATCTGCGTTGACCATTAACGTTGACGACGGCATTGCTGTATCTGAATGAGGCAGCACCACGAGCAGCGGCGATGTCCACAGAGGTCCATGGACCCCAGTGGGATGGGATGGTCAAAGTCCATTGTGGTGCGCCGTTCACAAGAGTACCTTCTAAAGTTGGGTCACCAGAAGATGATGGAGAGGCGTCCGAGGAGGAGGATGCAGATGATGCGCTTGATGAAGCATCTGAGGAAGCTGGAGTTGAGGAAGCAGCATCTGAGGAAGATGGAGCTGAAGAAGAGACATCTGAGGAAGCATCTGAAGAAGCAGTAGAAGGAGCGTCGGACGAAGCTGGAGCTGAAGATGTGACATCAGAGGAGGCAGGAGCTGAAGATGGGATATCAGAGGAGGCATCTGAAGAAGCTGGAGCAGATGAGGCAGTAGAGGAAGCTGGGGTAGATGAAGCATCAGTTGAAGAGTCAGCAGAAGAAGCAGCTGGTGAGGATGAAACAACTGTTGATGAGCTTGGGTCAGCGCTCTCTGATGGTGACACAGAGGAGCTTGTACTTTCAACAACATCTGAGGAGGAGGTAGCATCAGTTGAAACTGGTGTTGAGGAAGAAGAAGCATCATCAGCAGTTGACGAAGCACTAGATGCGGTACTCGATGGTCTGAACACCACTGTTGTAGTATGTTCTTCAGACTTGTGTCTACACCAAGCACCAAACCAGATCCCCCAGTCCTTTCTCGAGTAACAAGACGAGTATTCAGAAGCATCAATATCCAAATTACCATTGACTTGGTCACAGTCGAAGTAGTACAAGTAGTCTTTACCATCATAGGTGACGACGATACCCATCCCCCAACCGGCATGGACAATTGAGGCAGCAGAGCCATAACCTAGGACACCTTGTTCCAAGTTGACCCAGAATTCGGATTCTGGAGCGAGGTACACTTGTGGTTTCAATGTCTTTGTGATGATCTTGATGTCTGACACGAGTGGTTGGTCTTCGTCGAATTTGAAGAAGATGTAGGTAGTATGTGTGGTGGTTCCGTTAGGGAAGTTGATCTTGTCGGTCCATGATTCGATGGAGATGGCGATTGGGTTGTTGGAGGCGACTGGGTGGTGGTGGCTGGTGGTGAAACAGTCAGTGGTGGTTCCACCTGGGGTGTAGCTGTATGTGTAGGACAAGTCAGTGGTGACTGTGTAAGTTGTACCTGTGTATGTGTCGGTGGAGGTGGTCTCTGAAGTGGCATCTGAAGCAGTAGTTTCACTAGTTGAAGTGGTTGAAGTGGTAGTTTCGCTAGTGGAAGTAGTTGAAGTAGTGGAAGAGGTGGTGGTGGTAGTTGAAGAGCTTGTTGATGTGGCTGATGTTTGAGAAGAGGCAGCAGATGTAGAAGGACATCTTAGAGTACCAGTTGGCTCTGTTGCAATAGTGGAACAAGCAGACAAAGCAGAGGTCAAGTACATACTGAGATCTGCCCACACTGTCCAACCACACTCCATACAAGGCACAAACTGTCTCATGAAGGCAGAGTTAGAAGCGCACAAGCACGTTTCGTTGTAAGGACCATGGTAATTAGCAGTAGTGTTCCATTGACATTGTCTACCAGCAGCAATCATAGGACCACAAGCCATGTAACAGGTAAGAGCACCACAGGTCCCCGGGCCCGTGGCCATTTGAGCATAAGCTTCAGGGTCTGGATGACCAAAGGATAGTGCTTCAGCATAGGCGTCAGCGTAGGCTTCAGCAATAGCATAAGCGTCTGGAATGGCGGCACCAATAGCGGCAGCAGAGACCCAGCTGCACAGTAGCCCCAGTGTAAGTAGTAAGCGAGTGAATGAGAGCATAGTTAGCGATAGCCTGGGATTGATTCATTACTACTTATTGCTCAGATTGCGGATATTGCACTGTTCTTATAATCTATTCGATCCCGAGGATCCTGTGATGTTCATTGTTCAGCTCCAGGTGATGGTGTCTGAGGCTTAAGGTTGGTTGAGGTGAGTCTGAATATCTCCCGCTTAGCCAAGATCTGATACATAATAATGGTATGGGTTATGACCAGACCCTTACATTTGTGAGACGCATTTTGAGTCATTGTGAATCTCAGTTTTCCAATGGTGAATTGTATCTGGTCACTTCAAAATGTTGTATGGTATCTGAGTTCACATTGTGGCAATATGGTATCGACTCACCAGACCCTTCACTTGTGAGCTATGAAGAATAACAATCAGCGTGTATCTCAATATTGACCGATGGGGTCATGGCCCGTGGATATGGCCCAGCTGTTTATGGGTGAATATCATGCAATAATGGCTTTAAAGTTTCAACGACTCATAGATGAGATTTTAAGGGCGTTGGATTCATAGACTGGAGATCTCGGAGTGCAATTTGGTGAAGCACACTGTTCAGATATAGAGAATCACTATGTACAACTCATTCTATTGCTATATTCAGAATTCTTCCGTCAAGCTCCCAATGGATCTTAGTATTGTTTTCATCTTTCCAATTGTAAACTCTTCCAGGTGAGTCTCTCCACATCCGAAAACATCTGATCAAATTGACCAAACCAGTAATCACCACCACCTGTTCTAAAGCTAGGCAATACCCATGGCGTCCACTAGCATACCATTGGTGAATCTTATTCTTGTTTGAGAAAGAACACTTTCCCAAAGAGACCTCAACTTCCCCAGTTTTTCGCACAAAGCTGAGACATCATCAAAAGGTTGTCCAACACTAGTGACTATAGCTGGCCATGTCCACAATTAGGCATAAGGAAAATCAGGGATTGGGATGCTTTTTATCTAAAAGATCTTGGGTAAAAGGGGTAAAGCTTTGGACGGAAAACACTATACAGTACATATTCAAGCTAGAGGAGAGAGTTCGTAGTGTTAGTCAGAGGCATGTGGGTATATTGTTCAAAGAGCCCGCTTCCAATCTCATCACATGGTCGAAGATCAGATGCATCTCGCAAATTGAGCAACTCGTATAATTATGCGAGTTACATCTAAATTGGGAATCTCCATGACCTTGTTGCAGCGATGTGTACGTAAATCGGGTCTTTTTTAAGACCTTTTCGTCCCCAACCCTGTTCATCTTTGTGCCAGAGTTCTTTGTTCTTAAGCTGCATTGCATACCACACCTCATTCCAAGGTATGTATGTCCTAGACACTCTCAGGCGATTTCGAGATTACCTCAACAAGTACGTGAAAGTTTATTGTATAGTCGACGACTCCTGCCTGAACCCTGAGTAGTAAAATCCAGAACTGGGCAGGCCTGAATCTCCGATTGAAATTGATACCACTCGTAATCAGATTACATCGAAGCTTTACCTTTATTCCAAACGAGTAGCACCTCAAATATTGAAACGGGCCGGTCGAATTGGATAGTGGCTTTGGGCTTTGGTAAGACTTGGGAATCGGGACAGTTGAGGAGCTTGGTAGACTCTAATATGGCTGGAAGGTGTCTAATAGAATGGTTATATGGAGCATTCGATGTTACTGATCGCAAAAATAGGCTGGCTGCTGGTAGCGACTGTGTATACTCAAGGATAATTAGGCGCTCTATACATACGTAAATCGATTTGATATTGAAGAAAGATGGTATAGCAAGACATTGAGGGAAGCAAGAAAGGACCCATAACGTAAATTGGAGATTATTGTGTATATATTGGTCTACGCTTGTATAGTACAACTCCCTTTCCACTCCTGCTTCCATTAATTCACAATGTAATCAATCAAGTCTGGAAAGAGCGCTTGAATTGTTGAAGATCGTGGTAAATTAAACATGATATACTAAGAACAGTTTTCTATACTGAATTCTCTCTTGAAACGATAAAAGACTTTTGATCGTGATGCACATATTTCAAGTACAAGAATTTTGCCTGTATATAAAATATCGTCTATAATTTCTGGTGCACATATGAATTGGATCAAATTGTTTATCTCCGCTCAACTGTTTTCTAGCGCCGCGGTCCGAGGTACAGGAACAACAATCTACTGACATTTCAGTAAAAGTACACTCACAGGTTAAAAATCGCATAGGTTTAGTATGGAGACTGATGATGACAGTGTCTATCAGTCATTGAAGCCGATCTTAAACTGTGATCTTTGTGAAAGCTGTTGCCCAATTGAAAGCAGGTAGTTGTTCTACATTGATCCATTCTGATGGAAAAAAGGAAATGACAATATGAATCAAAGAGGACACATCGAAGGACACATGACACAAGGTATAGGTTGTTGAGATAATCTTAACATGATCAACTGGTGATTCCTTTATAAGTAGTTTTGGCAAGGGTATCAGGATCAGTGAATCTGACGAATATCATATAAGTGACTTCATAAAGATATTTCATTTCAACTATAGGTCTGATTATACCCATGTACTAACTTTGGAAATATTGTACGCTCTATATATTCATCGAAGAAAAGTGTATAACATGAATATTCCAAAACTATATTACGATGCTATGGAAGGTCGCTTTATGTCATGGTTTTAATACCTGTGAGCAGAGAAAGTAGCAAACGTTGTAACTACTAACTCACGAGGACAAATGTGTTTTCGAATTCAATGGTACAGGGGTCGATACACGGAGATATATTGTACTACGCGTATACTAATACTTTTTGTTTTTCATCTTTCTGGTGGAACTCGATCAATTTATAGCTAGCTATTGATCGATTTTAATGTCAGTTTCAAATTAGCCGCCGACCCACCCACTTCCTTATTCTGAATTTGTTATCATAGTATACAAATAACAGGACAGATCTACCATGATGTACCTATGAATCTTGTGTGATATAGCGTCTAAGTAGTGTTTGGAAACAATTGTCTTCGAGATCGTCTATGATCAAGGTGTCAGATGGATAAATGTCTCTAAGAATGATGTGCTCTACATAAGTCGACTTGTTGAAAGACGCTTGTATGACATGATTATTAAAGGATAATAGGACACTCAGCATAGCTCAAGTCACTATACATTGCAATTATTACAGTCATATGGTTGCTGTTATATGTTATAATAACCCTGATCAACTACCATTTGAATGGTTGTGTAGTGATTATTATCATACTCCTCAGGTAGTTGTTCACTCCCCTATGTGACAATCTCAACTATTTCACTAATCATGTTCAAAAGATCGTGAAGCAAATCGATATCATGGGACTCTGGAGGTGATTATTTCACGTATATTTATACTCAGAAACGTTTGTTCTTTTTGTGAGCTCTAGAAATTAGCCGCCGAACTATCTCATTTGCATGTGATCTTACAATGGGTCCCATCCTGCGCTAGTGTGATTTTTAAACCTTACATATAGCAGAGATGTTCAATTGTTAGCTGAGTAGTTGAAGTGAACACTTGACCTCAGGACACAACACAGCCTGTGACAGCATTTCTTTGATGTCAGAGACGTTAAGCATCGTTTTCCACCATCAATATTAGTAACATCCGAATACATAATGTCTTTTAAGCACAAAAGTGCTATGTTCACGCGGCTTAAGTTCGTGGAAGCCTTTCCTTTCTAACACTCTACGAAAATATAGAAATGCACAACGTCTAATTTTTAATATACAATTTGGTAAAATGCAAAGGGGTTTCATATCTAAGTCTAAGGTCAACGTTCGAGCCAACCAGGGCTCTCATGGTATTCCATCAGGCAAAAGTACCGAGTTCTTGTTCAACTTTCTTCATCCAAAGGTGAGGATTGGCTTCGAGAAATTGCATAGCTTCCAATTCTTCTTCGGTAGGGTGTGGATATAGGGTTGACTTCACTGTACGACTTTCACAAGGTGGTGTAGCTCTTGGAGTGATGAGCATCCCATTGTTCATGTCCTTATTTAATGAGGACACGATGCTGTCTTGTGCGGATGTAGAGAGGTTTTGTTGTTCAGTTGGTTCGGCTTTCACTTTTGGCTTAGTGACTCTATGAGCATCAGTAGTGGCTTTCTTTCTCAGAGCCTTCTCCTTTCTTGCAGCAGCTTGTGCAGCCTTCTTGGCCTTATGGGCCGTTTCTTCCTCAGTCATATCATAGAATAGTGATTTCTGAAAGTGGTTTTGGTTTGCCATATAGAAGGCCGGAGGTGCAGTACCACAATGTATTTGATACTTGATCCCATCAACAGGATTCACAACATCAATCATCTCAGTAGCCATCGTAGCAAAGATGGCTGTTGGCTTCTTGCAACAAGAATCTGGACATTGGAAAGTGAACAATCCTGATATTTCACCATTGTCATCAATCTTTGGACAAATTTCATTAAAGCATGGATGCAAAACCAAACTGTTTGGCTTTGGGAAGTAGTAGTAGTGTAACTCTGGTAAGGAAGCTTCAACTTTGGAAGGACGACCTTGCTTTTTAACAAAGCATAAAGTGTCACGATCAATGTGGATACATTTGTCTTGTCTGTGACCATTGATACAAGCTTGACAGGCAATTTGCATGTGTTCAGTGAAAATCATGGTGAATAAAGCTTTATTTAGCGAGTATAATGGTTGTGTGGTTGTTTGGGTTGGATCAAGAACACTTATTGAATGTCTATACGTGTGTATATAACTGACAACTTGATGATGATAATAAAGAATGAAGTAACAAGCAGAATTGAACATGATGAAGAAATGGCTTCGCTTTATAGTTTTCTGGCTCTATGAGTGTTCACATTGGACTTTGATGCTCATTAGTTAAAGATCGACCAAAATTGTGCCATGAAAATTGACACAAATTGTTCTCTATGCAGATCATCGATTATCTTCAATCTGCAATCAGTCCAAAAAAGGAAACAAGTGACACCCCCAATCGATAAAGGTGCCAATTTGGGAAGACATATCAAGCGGAACCTAGGCTAGACCCTGTTGATGACTTAAATGTAGGCATGTAAGGTTGTCCTGCTGATGATTGAATTAGGTGTGCGTCAACGTTTACAAAAATGAGAATATTTGTGGGGCCGCGGGCCGCGGACGAGAAAGACACAAAATGATTGGTGCAGGTACGCCAATTATGTTATCCAGTTGGTGGATTCGATGTAGAAGGAGCTAATGTAGTCTTTGACAATGCCAACGCTCCAATACCTCTAAGAATTTAACCTTGATATCTTGTTTTCATGTTATTCAATCTTTAGGCCATGTAAAGCAGGTCTGACAGTGATCGAGGTCACAGATTATCTGTGATCGCATACTAGTTTTGTTCTAAGCTGACTATCTACCATACAGCGCTCTACGTAATTCGCTTTGCCGAAAGAAAGACGTATAGCATGATATTCAAAAGCATAAGGACGCTCATAATAGATGGCAGATCACTTTATAAATTATGTTTTGGATCATGTTCGTTGTTGATGTGATGCTGTAGTTATCGTTCCCATTTCACTTAATAGTGTGTTAAGAGAAGAACTAGTGAACTTTATCACTAATGACTTATCCATTAGCCCAGTGTACCAATGCACGCATTGTATACAGAAACCTGATCAATTGGTTGACCTCACTAACCCTGGTTCAATTGGAAAGAGCTCTATAGCGCAGTCTTTTTATTGTTTGGTGGAATCGGAGATCTATTTATATAAGCCATTAGCCGCCGAAGATAAAGCTAAATGGTTTAATAAAATTTAGCTAGCCGCACTGTTTCGATTACAAGGGCATGTGATCGAACACAATTAGCGATGTATAGTATCACTATGTCTATGCCTTCTGCTGATAGCACATGACACAAGTTATTGAAAGTTTTGACTCTGAAATTATGTAGATAAGATACCAAATGGGCATTCTATGAGCTGTGAGTGAGGGTTGTGCTCTAAAATGATGTTCCTACGACGAAACATGTTCAAAGACCTGTCTTCTAAACCAATATTGAACACATACGTTTATAAATGAGGCGTTCTACACAGTCCGAGCTAATGGAAGAAGGATGTATAACATGGTATTCAAATGAAAAAGGGCGCATAGCTTGACTTAGGCCACTATATATTACAAGCATTTGATCCAGGAAACTGATGATATGAGCTAAAACTCCGATCGACTAATCATACAGCGGTTGAATGGTCAAGCTGAAACTCATTCTCATCTTCTCAATGAGAACCGTTTGAGCTGATACCCACTAAAATTAGTACAATAAAGAGGTTCTCACTCCATAACCGTTCTGACTTTGTTAACGATTTGGGGAAGCAAAAGACGATTAATTAGAAATATACCAACGTTAAGTATATCCTGGGGGATATTAGGTACTATTTATATACAGATCACATTGGCTTGTTCTCAGTGGCACTATTAAGATAGAGTTTGCTTGCTCCCTTGTTCTAAGTATTTTAATTCATTGTAGTTGTGATATCATTAGCCGCCGACACTATTTGCATGTGATAATAATGCAAGCGATGAGTGTACCACTGTCTTTAAAATATACGTTGAGCTGACACATCCAAATTGGAAGTTATAAAGCACAATGATAATTAGTGGGTCATTATATAACTATTATTTTAAATCATCTGCTTGATGAGATGACCTATTTTTTAGTATATTAAAGAAGTTCAACTTGAACCACAAGCGCTCCCTTTGTACCTCATACTATGTTGTTACATGTTCCCTGCTTTGTAATTAAGGAATTGCAAGCTCTACATGACTCTTTTAGTTGAGAAAGAATGATAGCATGGTTATTACATTTATGGGGCTGTTGATGATTCCATATGCCTTCTTTGTAAACCGATCCGATACTAGACTGCGATCTACAACTTGATGGAAGACTGTTTTTTATAACTCCTGTTTCAAAAGCATTCCTGCGCTCTTAAAGGATCACAAGTCACTATATATTGCTAATTTCTGAGCTACATTGTGGTTGATAGGCTGTACAGTAGTGATTCTGGTTCATTTTCTATCTTGGGTGTCACTTTGCTCTGGTAAGGTCGAAGACTCTATTGATCCCTTATTTGTTTACGAGAATCTATTAGCTCGACACTCTACATGGTTCATTTGGATTGAAAACATGATATAGAGCATGATATCCAAAGGAATAAATAAGACACATGACTGAACATGGGTCACTATATATTGTTCCTCCTCATTCACGGCGGTGGTATATGTTGTTGTAACTGTAGCTCTATGTCCCTTCCATGTTGAGAAGCATTTCAGGAGATCAATATAGAACACCAACTCGAAAACTTCTATAGACAGTCACTAGATATTGCATTAGCAGTGGAAAGAATCGATTATACCCATATAGTGATTATCGAAGGGAGGAACCATTTTCTCGCAGTCCAGTTAAATTACATTCAAGGAGTGGTTGTTTTGTTTTTGTGTACGTCAGTTTTATGATGTTCAAAATACTGCGCTTAAATGAATTAGGACGCTGGTCGATATACATGAACGATGACATCCAAGTGAGTCCATATTTCTGAAATACTAAATTATAATTCACCTGGACCTGTGTAGCCAGTCACTGCTGTACCTCGATCAAGCACTAATACGAAGCTGCTCTGAAATCACAATTAGATGACGGAGGAAACGACGTGCTCCATGACAATGGCATCCCTCCATGCTTCTACCAGTAGAATCTTGGTGCTTTGTTCCTATGTGACGGACTGTCAAACTTCGTCATCTTCATACCGTGCTTTATTGGCCAATTCAAGCAGTTTCGTAGAGTAATTGGTGTTATAGATGAATATCAATGATTCCATGTGCCTCTCCCAACTTGATCTGATACTAGGCTACGCTCTACATAAACCAACTGATGTCAAAAAGGTGTACAACATGATATATTCAAAACATATAAGTGAAAGAACATAGACCACTATATATTTCTGGGTTTTGAATTTATACTGTGACTGATAGTCTGTATCGCGTGATCATAGTCCATGTATCTTCCTTTGTAAAGGAACAAAACAGCGTATGAACGTTATCACTAATTTGGCACCAGTAATCATCAAAGAACAGTTGAGCCTCTCACAATTCGAGTTTATCCCTAAAGTTTCTAAGAGGCATACAAGCCCTTTGTTGTATATCTTCTTTGGTGGGAGATCGGATCTATTTATAATTGAGCTATTAGCCGCCGACAATTTAGCTAAATGGTTTAATTAAAATTAGCCGCCGACCTATCTCAATTTCATTAGCATGTGATCATTATTGGATGATGCTTTACAAAGTGAATTAATCCAAAAGAAGTAAAAAGGTACATATGAGAGGGGAATTTGATGAGCTTTATGAGGAACCGCTGTGCTATGAGACCATATCTACAAATTTGTTCACGGAAGGCAACTGGTCTAATTTTTAATATACAGCGGTTTAAATAAATATAGGTTCCAGCTCAACTAGAACAATAGCCAACCAGGACTATCATGGTATTCCATCAGGCACAAGTACGGAGCTCTTGCTCAACTTTCTTCATCCAAAGGTGAGGATTAGCTTCAAGAAATTGCATAGCTTCCAATTCTTCTTCGCTAGGGTGAGGATATGGGGTTGGCTTCACTGTACGACTTTCACAAGGTGGTGTAGCTCTTGGAGTGATGAGCATACCATTGTTCATGTCGTTATTTAAATAGGACACGATGCTGTCTTGTGCCGATGTAGAGAGAATTTGTTGTTCAGTTGGCTCTGCTTTCACTTTTGGCTTAGTGACTCTATGAGCATCAGCAGAGGCTTTCTTTCTCAAGGCCTTCTCCTTTCTTGCAGCAGCTTGTGCGTCTTTCTTGGCCTTGTGTGCCTTTTCTTCCTCATTCATATCATAAAATAGTGATTTCTGGAAGTGGTTTTGGTTTACCATATAGAAGGCAGGAGGAGCAGCACCACAATGTATTTGATACTTGATCCCATCAACAGGATTCACAACATCAATCATCTCAGTGGACATTGTGGCAAAGATGGCAGTTGGCTTCTTACAACAAGAGTCTGGACATTGGAAAGTGAACAATCCAGATATTTCACCATTGTCATCAATCTTTGGACAGAGTTCATTGAAAAATGGATGCAACACTAAACTGTTAGGCTTTGGGAAGTAGTGGTAATGTAACTCTGGCAAGGAAGCTTCAACTTTGGAAGGACGACCTTGCTTCTTAACAAAGCATAAAGTGTCACGATCAATGTGGATACATTTGTCTTGTCTGTGACCATTGATACAAGCTTGACAGGCAATTTGCATGTGTTCAGTGAAAATCATGGTGATTATAGGTTTATTTAGCGAGTTTAATGGCTGTGTGGTTGTCTTGGGTGATGACTATCGCTTATTAGCTGTGAATACGTAACAATATATGATTATATTGAAGCGTATGTGACTGAACGTCTTGATGATGATAATAAAGAATGGAGTAACTAGCAAAACTCAGCATGATGAAGAAATGGCTTTCCTTTATAGATTTCTGGCCCCATGAGAGCTGATGTGCGAGCTTCGAATCCCAGTAGCCTATGATATCTCAAAACTGTTCCAATTTGACACAATTATTGTTCTCTATGCAGATCATCGATGATCTTCAATCTACAATCAGTCCGAAAAGGGAAATTAAGTGACACCCAAAGATCGATAAATGTGCCATTTTGGGAAGCATCGTACTAGTATGCTGGAAGTTTACCGGGTGCATGTAACATCAGAAGAAGTGTTATGTTTGAATCAATAGAGGTGCGTCAATGTTTACAATAGTACATGAGCATATTTTTTATGGGGCCGCGGGCCGCGGAGAAAATAAACACAAACTGCTAATAACCGAACGATCTATTAACATTTGAGTTATTCAGCGCTGCTAATACAGCGTGGAATGATATGTTATTAGAAAGGTTCTGGTTTGAATCTATTCCTCTCAAAGAATTGGAAGGGGGAACTAAACGGGATGTCAGATGTTAATTTTGAGTTACACTATAAGCTGTTTTGATACTCACACAAATAAAATCGTGTAGCGATGGTATATAGGTACAAGAGGATGGCTTTCAATTTAGTCATAAACCCCAACTTAATTATTGAGGTCTTGCTGGGTAACTGGTACATGATTGGAAGCGGGTACGCTCGTCATTCTACATTCTTGATGAAAAAGAAGAACGATTCAACATAAATTTTAAAAGGACATATTGTAGGACACATGACAATCACAGGTCGTTATATATGATACCAGATCTTGATTCATGTTGATAGTGAGTCTGCAAGACTTTTGGTAGGTTTTGAAAAGCGAGACCGTTCTGAGTTTTGAGGAAGATCTATCTGTCAAAGCGACCTCCTTAAGCCGACATTATGCTGAAGAAAGTAAGGGGCAGTGACCATATATTCGAGATAAGCTCAGGTAGTCCCAATTAAAAGGGCTGTTCATCATCACAGAGAGTGTTTAAAGTAGACAGTCTTTTCGTCAATGAAAATATTCAGTTACAGATTTCGACACCAAATTTGAGTCGCGATTGCAATAGTATAGTAATGACGTCGCGCCTGACAGCTGGACAGGGCTTGGCTTGAACCGGGGTTACAAACTTGAGAAGAACGTATTCAATGTCATCACGGCACGAACGTACAGGAATACCGTATACTTCAATCTTATCATTTATCCCATTCTTGACTCTTTTAATCTTTTCAGAAGGTTGGTACGTACTTGTATGGCCCATGAGGTCATTGGTTTTATCTAGTTTTTGAATCTAGGTCGTGTAACGTGTTGTCGACATGACTTTCTGACGCAGCTCATACATCGATAAAAAAAGACGGCGACTCAATATATAGAACCTGGGTGCAATATTAATCACTAGCAAATCCAGGTAAACGCCTAATTGCTCAAGATGAACCTGTCTCTTCTCTTGACTTCAATCATCTTATTCTTCACTATCAACTCCCATTGTCAAGAACCATCAGATGTCGCCTCTCTACAACAAGTGTTGCATTCAAATCAGCTAAACATCACAGCTCAAAAGGATATCCTTCCAAGGATAGACCGGTTTAGACTCACCACCACACTAAAAGTTGGAACGGGGATGCATGTCCTAGGTCAATTGGGTGTCATAACCTTTGGTATCATCCCATATTGCACGCACCCGAAATTTGGTCCAGTCAAGTTTGGTTCTTCAGCCATGTGTACAGTGGCGCTAACTCTAGGGTTTATTGGTATAACTGATGGATACATCATGGCTCTCGGTGGCCCAATATTTCGGAATCTGATGTATGGTCCTAAAGTGCAGTTGGATCCACCTATTTTGAGTAATAATTGGAGCGATATTACGAAAACCGCTTATGATAGAGGTGTTGAGATTGATCATGTCTACTATAGAAGTCTGAGATATGTTGGTGATGATATCATTCTGGATGATTTCCATGTGGTATATTCTGTTGATGGGTTTCAAATGAATCGATTCAACAATAGTGACGATGTCACGTATAAGAAAGTTGATTTTAAACAGGTATCAAAGTTGTCATCAATCCAGTTACAGTGGGAGAAGCTGATCAATTGGATTTGGCGATATTGAATTTAACAAAGTCTATCGTGACAAAACCAATTGATCAAGTCTCGTGTTTTCAGGCTTGAGGAATATGCTACTTCATGTCTATGTATATCAGCCTGCTTTTAAAATTATTGTTTCCTCTGGAAAGGACCAATTCTCCTGTCTTGTTCAAGTACAACACGTACAGCCGAATAATGTACACTTCACATTGAATATAACCAACACTCTTTCTATTAAAAATACACATATTAACTAATTCTTCTTCTCCATAGCTTCAATCTTTGCAGCATAGAAATCCACTTCTTGACCACAACTCTTTCTCACTTCACAATCTCTCAAACTAACAACAAAATCACCAGGACTATAATGCAAATCATCACCATCTTCAGGCAATGCCACTGCGGTATGCAACCCAGCAATGGTTCTTGGTGGCACTATGGCGGTTCTTGCCAAATAGATTGGGTGCCATTGTAAGATATGTGTTAGTGCACTCTCTGTGTTTCTTGGGAAGTTATGGTAAGATCTGAATAGAGAGTCTGCCCAGAATTCCAACAGGGACTTAGCATAGAAATCATTCTTGATGATGAATGAGTTCAAATTCAAGTCAGCATCGATCTGTGTGATGATCAAATCCACATTCGTTGCCTTTGAGTTCTTAAAAGTGTGGATAACACCATTTGGTGGGATGATTGGTTGATCACGTAGCATGATTGGATCTAGCACTTTAGGATCCAACAAGTATTTGTACAAGTCAATATCATTTCTCATGATCATGGCGTCTTCATCCAAGTACCAAAAATATTTAGCATCAGGGAAGGCATATTGGGCAGATCTCAATAAAAATAATCTAGCCCAATCTTTTGAAGCAGCGGATGTATCTTTCAAAAGAGGGAAATACTCTTGGATCCAATTGACATAAAGACCATACTTCTTCTTTTGAGCATAGTTGACACGGTTTTGTACAATCTTGGTCAAGTGACTTAATTCGTATTTCTCAAAATCGACACCGGTGACAACAACGATTTCTGGTGATTGAGATCCTTTAAATCTGAGCTTCCCATGGTTGAGGAAAGAATTCTTCACCTTGAGCATCTGTTGAGTGGAATCACCTTCCATCTTGTTATTCAATTTGGAATCTTCATCATCAAAAGCATCAGTGAACAAGTACTTCTTATTCCCATTGGAATCAACTTGTGTAGTGAATAGTCTATCCACTGTTAATTCTCTTAATAATGGCGCATCTTCGATACTTGGGAAGATCAACGATGATTTCGTAAACAGGTCATTCTTATAGAGACCATGGTACTTTGGATATTTCTGATTAGATCCACGGGATGAACCACTAGTGAATGATGTATTGAATATGATGAACAGTACAACCACGGAAACTGTTATGGCTGTAGCGATCTTGGTCAAGTTACGCTTGATCTTGAAGATGAAGTCGTTCTTCTGTGGCTTGAACTTGGAGTTGTAAGCCATCTGCATCTTGACTGGCTTCCTTCTTTGCTTCCAATTTACACGTCTTCTTGATCTTTTTGACTATTGTTTTATTTACAATTAAATTTCATTTCCAGCGATTTTTGGATCTCGATTAAAAAAAAAAAAAAAAAAAAAAAAAACTAGTGCACGTGAGTTTCACGTGATTCATTGATTTCCCAATCTGGAAAGTACATTTCCACATCTAAATAACAAGCATTATTTATATTATACACTGGTAATCAAAGTAATTTCTATTAAATAGTGAGAATTACCTTAGTTTATTCCTCATCGCTATCACTGTCACCACCATCAAGCAACTTCTTCTCCCATTCCTCTTCTTTAGGCTCCACAGCTTGATTCGTCACCGTTTTAGCCTCATCGTTCATTCTTATAGTCAAAAATTCATTAACATCATCTTGTAATGTAGTCACTTTAGCCCTTAGTTTCCCCAAATATGTGTCCTTAGCCTCGCTTGGTTGATCTTTATCTTGTGCACCGGCATCAATGACAAACTGACTAGGTCCTGTGGTTTTACCATTTGTGGTATGGTGTAGTTCGGGATAATTGGCAGTGGTGAACTCCTTTGAGAGGGCTGGACTTTGGTATGTTGCTGAAGGGTCACTCATTGTTTTGCACTTCTTGGACATGTAATGGTATGGCTCTGTATTGTCTTTAAATCTAAATGTTGGTCTTCGATTCACTGGATGATGGTTTTATACTCAAATTTAATGATAAAACAACGCAGAAAAAAGAGGTTTTGAAAGGTATTTACGTAGTTGGTCGACGAGTAAATTGGTCAAATCACTTCCTGAGTATCAATCCTTCAAATTTAGTTGGTTTATACTGTTTAAACGTCACTTTCCACCGTTATCTCATCAATTTGCTAGCGAAACTCACTTTTAATTTACCCTGAAAAAGTTCCGAAATCATCAAATTTTTTTTCAGTTTAGTGAACAAAAAATCAAGCTTGAAGTAACGGTGAACAGACATCTTAAAGAGATCAGAACACAGACGACAATGCCAGGTCAATCTTATATCACAGTGGACGGCTCTTTAGCCGACTCCATCACCGAGTACGCTTCCGTCTTGGACTTGTACAACTCCGAGTTGAACTATGTTGCCAAAGTTGGTGAATTTGTCATTGAACAACAACAACAAGATGATGAAGAAGAAGAGGAAGTTGAATTCAAACCAGAAATCTATGCAGAGATCTCTAAATCACATACCTATTTATCCACCATACCTGACAAGGACTTTGAAGGTGTTGCCAATTTAGCTATTTACATTTTGACATTTGCCTCAGATTTCACCACATTGGCTCAAGAATTCCTAAGTGGATTAATCAAGGACTTCCAATTAGAAGATGTCTCTGTGAAGATCAGTAAGAACAAGAAGAAAGTGTTAAAAGTCAATGCCGTCATCTCTGTCTTGTCAAATGTTTTCAACTTGATCGAAGTTGAAGATATCAAATTTAGAAACTATATTTTGAAAACCATTATTAACTTGGTGGAAATCTTGGATAACGGTGCCATCTTGTTGCCAATTATTGCCCATGTTGAAGAATGGTTGATTAAAGATATTAGCTCCAAGTCTGTTGAGACTCAAGAGGAAACTAGATTAATCATATTGCAATTGGCTAAATTGATTAGCTCCATTAATGAATTGGAATCATTGAAATTACACCAATTGGCAATCACCAAGATTCCAAATGCTTCATCTGATTTGATCAATGGCTTCTTGGCTGAAAACTTAAACTCATTGAAAGCCTTGGACTTAACACCAATTTTGGAATTAGAAACCGTGATAAAAAACCACCAAGACTCTCAAGATTACCTCAAGGTTTTACAAAACTATTTACAATTAACCACTGTGGAATTCATCAAATCTCTTGAACAATTCCAATCATTATCATCCACTATAAATTTCACCACTTTAACCAAGAAGAACCAATTCCTCACATTATCCAAACTTGCACAACAATCAAACTCATTAACCTATACCACCATCTCCGAAGCCACCGCTGTCGAAGCTAATAAAGTCGAATTGCTCATCATTGACGCTATCAAAGCCGGTGTTGTCGAGGGTAAACTATCTCAATTATCACAATCTTTCCAAGTGTACAAAGTTGATTTGAACGTGTCCACTGTGGAGTTAAAAGACTGGTTAGAAATCAAGGCCAACTTGTTGGAATGGAGATCCAAGTTGAAAGACGTTAAGAACTTGATTGACCAGGCTTCCAAAAAGAGAGTCAAGGCTTAGATAACTTGAAACTTTTGTATAATAAACATTTATGCTATATTGCAATCATCTGTATTATTCCGGAAACTCACGTGCTGTAGACCGGAATAATTTTTCAATCAGATATTCACGTGACCTAAAACGTGACTTAATGTTTTGCGAAAGGGACAAAAAGACGCGACACGCGACGCGAATTTGACGCGTTGTTGTAAAAAAAGAAACGTAAACAAAAGCGAAAAGTAAACAAACAATAGAAAGGAGGACATGTATGTACGAGCGCAACCTTTTAAAATTTTAAATGGATAATAAGGAAGAATCTGTACGAGTGTCTGTTTAATTTAAATTGTTCTAGGTTTAATTGGAGTGTCTTGATACGGAGCAACATATAGCGAAAACACGGTTTATCATACAATTTTGAAAAAGCCTTGAAACTTTGTTCTTCTCCTACTTACTAGTAACTACTCTTTTCATTGCACCATCGATAGGAAGAGATCCAAAAGGCTAAGATAGAGACAAAAGATCAAGATGAACGCCATGGACATGCCCTTGAAATCACCAACGATTGATCTCCTATTCCACCAATCACCCTTGTCAAACTTACTATACGACTTGAGAACGTCTGAACAGCATTATAGAACACAATTATCCAAATTATTGGCAACTTGTTCACCATTGAAAGGTCAAGGTCAAGGTCAAAGATCTAACGGATTGACAAATGCTATACGTAAACTGATCGCGTACCATACTGACTTGGTCAGCCATGTGGATCATATGGATGATTTACAATGTGTGAATAATTTTATTGAATGGTGTTACAACGTGGAACCGGTATATCAGAACTATATCAAGAATTATCAATTACAATCAGAGGACCTCGCTGTCCATGTCACATTGAAGAAGGCCCCATTGATGAGAATAAACCAACTTTTAAAATTCCTGGAGAAGTTCCAAGAGCTGGACGTGGAAGTTTATGGATTGGTCAGACAGTTCAACTCCCTTTCACAATTGGCTAGGGATAAGAATGAACAAGAGAATTTGAGAATCGATTTGGATACATTGTTTTTCAATAAGGTTCATTCACTAAACTTGGATTATCAGCCAACCGTGGGGTATTTCCAACCAGAACATATCATCAAGAGAGACTATTTCCAATTTGATTTGGTGCATCCAAGATGCAAATATAATGATGCCCTAGTGGAGATATTTCAATTGAGTGATAATTCATTAGCCATATGCTCTGTGGAGACAGTGGGGAGATCTTTGATGTTCCCACCTCTGAAACCAATGGAATTTAGCATTGTGACTAACAATATGGACTTGGTCCATTTGAAGAATGAAGACGCGGTGGAGATGAAGTTTACATGTCCTGATAAGTCACAATTTTCATACTGGAATAATGTTTTCCAAATGATGTTTGATAATAATCAACAAGAGCTGGCGTTTAGAGGGAAACTGAGTAGTTTGGAGAACTTGAGACCAAGAGGGAAATTAGGATTGGGTATCCTAATGAATGAGGATACTACTGCAAACACTTCATCTTTGAGAAGATCAACGCCTATGGAGGCTAAACATGATTCTTTATTAGATTCATTAGAGTTACCAGACTTCTCACCATCAAGTCTCCTGGATGATATGGACGAATATTTCAAACATGATAAAGAAGAACAACCAATTCCAACGAGTCAAGTGGAACAAAAAGATCATGTTATGAAATCACCATCTCCAACATTACCATTAAACATCAAAAAATCATCCAAAACTACCAGATTAGCATTACAAGAAATGACAAATACCTCAACTGTTTCATTACCAGAATTCTCTAAACCATTGAATCCATCCATTTTGAACTTGAACGAGAAGATTGGTGGTTCATCCATTGATTTAACCAAATTTGATAACATAAAACCAAACTTGAAAACCAAGAAAAGAAAATCCATCTTTAATATCTTTTCCAAGAAACATGCCGAACCTGATTTCGAAATTGTTACCAAATCCAATACCCCAACTCCACAACCATCTAATATCCCATCATCAACTACTCAAACATCACTAAACACCCAGCCACAACAATCAATGGCCTCATTACAGAAAAACATCAAAAATTTAACCATTTCCACATCACAACCATCATCTTTGTCCCAAGCTCAGGAAGGTCAATTACCATCACCATTTGCCCACTCGGCAACTAAGGCCACACATCATCAATTAACCACCGAGGAGGAATCTCTATTGGCACATGGTCAAGTTGTCCGTGTTTTCAAGAACAGTGCCATTGTTTCCAAATGGACAGGTTCAAATTGGGAATCTATCGGTACAGAGTATGAAAACACCATTAAATTCATCACTTCCTCACAAAACCAACGTTGTTTGGCCCTTTACACCAGTGAGTCCACCACTGTACCAAGCCTCTTAATCCCTCTGGATGATGGTCTCAAAATGTCCCAAAACTCTGCATTGGACTTACAAATCCGTTGTCATGCCAATATGACCACCTCGAAACTCATCATGTTAAACATCCGTACAAGGGATAGTTACACCCTCAAGACTTTGATGCAAGAAATCATCCACCCACAGGATGCATCGATCAGTGCGTCGAGTAGTGATGTGTTCAGCGGTGCACCTAGTAATAGCACCAGTATGAGTTCTGTGAATGTTGATGAGATCCAAGAGTTGGGGAAACCACCAATGCAAAGTGTTTATATGCATGGTGGGAATTCAAAGAGTACAATTATGTTGAAATCACAGACGAGTTTGAATAGTATGGGGACTTCGACACCAACGACGGCTACTCCGACTAATTGTCAGACCCTATTGTTGAAGAGTGATGTTAAAGTGAAATTACACAAGTTGGACTCAGATGAGGAATGGAGACCTGTTTCATTGGGGAAGTTCAATATTAGTTCCAATTTGGGCAATCCATTATTATCGAAATTTGATATCATCTGTGTGAACCATTTGAAAATCAGTTGTTCCGTTGTGAATAAAGCCTGTGAACGTTTGGGGAGATCTGGGTTGAGATTTGATTATGTTGATGTTGAAGGTATAGTGGAGAAGTATTTGATTGAGTTCAGAAACTCTGTGGAGTGTCAGGAGATTTATGAGATGTTGGTTTAGTTCATATGCATTACATATATATAGAAGAAAAGTTTAATTAATAGATACATTTCAATTCATATTTACAAGCAGTCTATACAGTGTAGAGGTGTCTATTTCTCTTCTCTGAAGGCCAAGATCCCTGCACTATTGATATTTCTTCTAACATCCTGATAATCCACATCATGTGTATCTTCGACTTCACCCCATTTCTCAGTCTGGAAGATGACTTCTAGTGAGGCACATTCTGCAATTTTTTCCAAATCCACAACTTCCTCGCCTGTTGACTTGGCTCTGAGGACCAAGATCCCACAGATCAAGGATTTAGCACTTAGTGTGACTTTCTCCAAAGCGACCAAGTCCCAGAAATCGAGGTTGGTGAGGTATTCACGGGCTTTGGCTCGTACTGTATCGGTTTGCTTATTACCAGTCAAGCCAACCTCGGTGTCTAACCAAGTCAAGTGCTCACCTTCGCCCAATTTCAAGATCTCTTCAACTTGAGAGATGATAGGTCTGTATAATTCCTCCTGTTTAGCTCTAAACTTCCCTTCATACTCCTTTTGTGGGGCAAACACCAACAATGTATCTGTATCCAAGTATCTCAACAAATCTTCAATGATATCCTCTCTAACACCAACTTTCGCCTGAGATTCTTCATCTTTAGTGGTGTTGGCCTTTTCTAAATCGATCACACGAGAGACTAGCGAGGTTAACGGTAAGTTATGTGTCTTGATTTTCAATGAAGCAAGGGATGACCATTCGTGATACACCAAGTGTGCTAATAATGAACGTTCTTTTGGGATGGATAAGTAGTTCCCCAATGGAGTACGCACAGGTTTATCGTCCAATTTGATGTTGAAGTGTTCAGCAGAGGATGTGTTATCGATGGACACTTGAGACCAGAACTTGGTTAGTGTCTTGGAAAGACGGTTTGCTTCGGTTGGAGAGTTGTCTTCTAATTGAGGTGAAGAGTGTTGTTGAGTATGTGGAGCAGCAGAGGAGGCCTTGACGGTAGCGTAAGAGCGACAGATAAGTCCCAGTGAGCGAGATGGAATATTCAGTGGGCGTAATGTGAGCATTGTGGTCGTTCTTCCTGCGCTAATTGGTCTTGATTGACTAGATCTCTATGGTTTTAATGCTGACTATGCTGAAATATTTCTCGAGATTGTTGATAATAAAAATCGCGATCTTTTCAAACGTCAAAGAAATGAACTTGATAATCATTGAGATCTACTGAAATCAGCACTATTGCAATACCAAATAAGAGGATTATCATCATGTCCGTCAACCAAGAAGCCCTCCAGAAAGTATGTTGAACTAATTCTCTTTCCAACGGTGCAATTCGCGTACTAATCCGCCAATTCTTCATGGCTATAGCTCTTAATGGAGATGGATCAACAACTCCAACAGAACAAAGCCGAATTACAAATGGTTCAAACGCAATTAGAACGTAAGGCCATTGATTCTCGAGTATGCGATGCCACCTTGGCCGAGCTGGCTGGTGGTAGTTCTGGTGATCGTGTTTGGGAAGGTGTCGGGAAAGTGTTTCTAAGCACTCCGATTGATGAGTATAAAGAACAACTACAAACCACTCAAAAGGCCAGTTTGGAACAGACAAAGACGCTCAAGATCAAGAGAGATTATTTGACCACGTCGTTGGAGAAGACTGTGGACAGCATGAATGCCATCTTGTCCGGGAAGCGTGATTAATACTACAATGTATACTATAAATTATTATGAATATGATTATTAAATACGTATTTTTAGTAGGAAAGTGTTAACTACACAGCACTATACCCACCTCTATTCTCACCGCCAAACAACTTGGCACCAATCTCCCTTAGGAACCCAGGCAACGCACCTAACAAATTGATCAAGGTCTCTTTGAAATCATGTACAGCGTCTTGGAAGTCCGCAGGTGATTTCGATGCGGTGACCCAGGCGCCAAAGATGATGTATCCACCAAACAAGATCACAAGGATGATGAATAACCATGTGAACCAGCCCCATGAGTCGTCCTTTGGCTTTTTGTCCTTATCATCACCGTCCTTTGGATCTTCCTTTGGTGGTGGTGGAGCGGTCTTATCGTCTTTTAGACAGGCTACTGGTGAAGTGTATTCGATCACCAATTGTTCCAAGTCCCAATGGATTGCAATGTCCTCTTTTTCATTACAGTGGAAGTTGATTTGCGCCTTGACGGTGTTTGAACCCCATGTGGAGTCGTCCAATGACACGAGAATGTCGGTCTTGTTAGAGTCTTGCACTTCTGCTTTCAAACTATTGGCAAATGACACAACTTGTGTTTTGATAGCTGTTTCACCAGGTAATAGCACAGTGGTTATCCCACAGATTTGGGAGTTCTTGGGACAATCCTCGACGAATTGGTCTTGATTTTGGTTACAGAGGTTGAGGTACCATGTAGTGTTTGTCTTTGAGGGTGGAGTGTCTGATATTATTGAATGTGTCGAGATAGTGGTTAATGAGTCTTTTAGTCTGTATGGAGCCAGTTTATCCGATGAACAGTCCAATGCCCAGGTGGCTGTTATGAAAGCGGTGAGCCAGAGCAGCAGCATGATGGAATTGATTGAACTCAGCAGTAGAAATTGTCCTTTGTCTGTGTTGAACTGGTGGTGTTTCCTGTACAGAATGTCTTTATTTAGCTGTTTATTTATTTATCGTGTTATCATTTCATTTCTTTATTGTTCATTTGATTTCTTTACAGGAGGCAAAAAAATCGAGAAATCTGAGCGCTGAGATTTGCTGACGTAATTAAAGATATTGAAATTGTGCCCTAATTTTGGTGTACTTTCAAATCACATGACTTTTGACCTGATTTTTTTAGGGCTTTGACACCCAAACACCAAACAAATTTCAATTCTGCCATTTTTTTATTTTTTTGTTCCGCGCCACAAAAATGAAAAATAAATTTCCAAAACTTTAAAAAAACCAAAGCACAAAACACATTCGCGAAACACCACCAATCAATCTGATTACGTAACCAGAATCTCTTAACTATGGTGCTGCTGTTGTTGTGCGTACCAGATTCTCAACTTTTTTCACGCAAAATCCTTTGAGCTGCAAAAATCATAAAACAACTATCAACACCTATTTCACATAGAACCTGAGCTTAAAAGGACTATACCCAATACAGAACAATGACTCGTTACGGTGCTATCTCAACCAACCCAGCTAAATCAGCTTCTGCTCGTGGTTCATACTTGCGTGTCTCATACAAGAACACCAGAGAAACCGCCCAAGCCATCAATGGCTGGAACTTGGAAAAAGCTCAAAAATACTTGACCCAAGTTGCCAAACACGAAAGAGCCATCCCATTCCGTCGTTTCAACTCCTCTATCGGTAGAACCGCCCAAGGTAAAGAATTTGGTGTCACCAAGGCCAGATGGCCAGCTAAATCCGTCAAGTTTGTCCAAGAATTGTTGACAAACGCTGCTTCCAACGCTGACGCTAAAGGTTTAGACTTATCCAAGTTGTACATTTCCCACATCCAAGTCAACCAAGCCCCAGCACAAAGAAGAAGAACCTACAGAGCCCACGGTAGAATTAATGCCTACTCCTCTCAACCATCCCACATTGAATTGGTTTTAACTGAAAAGGAAGAAACTGTTGAAAAGGCCAAGACTGAAGTTTCCACCAGATTGAACAACAGACAAAGAGCTAGATTAGCTTCTCAAAAGAGAATCACCGCTTAAATTTTTTGTTAATATAAAATCTTAGGTTAATCAATAATAAAGTGTCATGTTTTAGGTAAAAAAGAATCAGTACAATCCAGTAGTAGTCTACAAAATCATTAGGGATCAAGATCATTTATTGAATAATGGCATTAGGCGACGATGTAGTCCGGTCAATAATACCAACTTCAGGACTTAGGGACCCATGTAAACTCATAACGTAAACACTCATGGCCATAACCATCAAATGTAGACCAAAACAATATCCCAAAAATAACATACGACTCGTCTTGTTTGCCAATATCGCTTTGGCAAAACTTAGGAAAATACGTTCCAGTGTACTGAGTCTCGATGTCACTCTTTCCATCTCACGTTCTCTAAATCTGGCTAATGGGTGTAATGATTCCTCATAGGATGATTCCATTTGTCTCTCTTGATCTGTGTTACCACCATTAGAAGAACGACGTACGGAGCCTTGATAAGAGGCTAAATAACGGGTACGTTCAAACAACTCTTGGTTTTGTTGTTTCAATTTAGTCAATTGCGTTTTCAAATCATTAATGATGCCCAATTGTTTTTGTAATTGTGCTTCTAATTCAATGTTTCTTGAACGGAAACGATCCCTTTGTGATGTGATGATTGGTAATACTGAGGATTCGGATTCTGACACGATGGAGGATTGTGAGGATTCAGGGATAATGCCACCTGCAATGGATGAGGCTGGAGATAAACGTCCACCTCTTTGTGGGATAGTAGGGCCTCTTGTCGTGGCACGAGTGACACCGGAGATCATACTCATGTTATCGAATTTTGGAGTCTGGAATTTGGTTAAATCATTCTCCAATTGATTGTTTAATGAAACTAATCTTGTAACTTCAGAATTGGAACTTGTCAATTTTTGCTTTAGCGTTTCAATTTCTTCAACAAGATCTTGTTGCTTGGATCTGAAATCTGCAAGATCTTTTGTCAATTTCTTGTTTCTTGTGACCAAGATCTCATCTAATTGTGTTGATGAGGATTTAACCGCGTCTTGTTCTTGTTCGTCATCAACATCTTCATCCACATCATCATCTAATCCATGCCCAAATGATATGGCACGTAAGGTATCCAATTCTTGCTTGATATCATCATAATCCTTGTAAGCAGCGACTTTACTTCTGAGGCTCGATAATTCACCTTTCAAATTGGTTATATCTCTGGTTAAAGAATTGATCTTGGTTGCCTTTTGTTTGGTCTCCACTTCGGTAGTACGTTTAGCATGTTCCAATTGGGCAACTAAAGTGGCATTTTCACTTTCCAATTCGTTTAATTTCAAATCATTTTGAAGAGTTTGTGCATCTTGGGCAATCTCAGTCTTGATAACTTTCAACTCTTTGCTTAGATCTTGGTTTCTCTTCTCCAATTGCAAGTTTCTCAATTGAATATTTTCATTTTCCCTCTTCAATAGCTCCACATCTTCGTTGGAAGAGCCCTCTTGGTTTTCAAAACTACTTTGATTTTGTAGTCTTAGTCCATCAACTTCAGTTTGAGTCTTCAAATCAACAACTTGTTTCTTCAAATCCTCAATTTGCTTAATATAGTTCTGTTTGTTCTCGTTCCAATTCGACTCTTTCTCCTCAAATTCCCCTTTCAATTCTTCTTCTTTCAATTTTAACTTGTTCACCAATTGTTCTGCGCTTTTCTGTTCTAGTCTCAACAATCTAGTCTTCAGCTGTTCATAGTCCGCATATTTCAACAATTCTTCTCGTAGTTGGCTATTTTCACTCTTTAGCCCATCAACTTCTTGCGCAACCAAGACACTATCCAAAGACACCTCAAGCAAGGGTTTAGGATCCGGTAATTCACTAATAGCTCGATAAACATTGAAGAAAGCGCCCTCACTCAACTTGGCTCTTTCGGTTAAAGTGTCAATCTCGGTCTGATACAACTTCAACAATGGCTTAATTTCTTTCAATTTCTCCTCGTCATCAATCTTCTTGAACTCCTTTGTACGCTGTGCCAACTGACGACGTGATCCCAAGGTACGTTCTTGCACTTCATGGATCTCTGTAGCTGGCTCATCTAGTGATACTTGCAATTGCGGTAGATTGACCTCTGACCACGAATGCAACGCCCTCTCAAACGTCGATTCCTGTTTCGTTTCCTTCACTTCAGACATTCTGATTCCGCAAATATCTCTCTATATCAACAATCAGAAAACAACTGGGAGAACCGCTCTGTTTATATACAAATTTTGCTCGTTATCTCGTTTTGATCCTTTCCAATTTCATTTTTAGTGAGAAAAACAAAGAAAAACAAAGCCGGAATCGACACGGTGAACAATGACAGAAACAATAGACATTCAAATCTGAAACTAAATTAATCAAAGATTCTATAACTTTACAATGGACAATGGCCGATTTTCACTATACAAAACACAGATTTATTACTAAAAAACACAAGTTAAAAATACATAGAATTTGACATGATTTTGTGTGGGTCACAAGATCCCGAGTTTTAACCAGACCAATATCTGTACGTTTGTGGAGTTTCAATGGAAATAGGCTTCATATCATCATCGTCACCACCAGTACCACCAATGCCACCACCGTTCTCACCTTCATGCGTGGACTCTGGTGCAGTGGATCTTGGGTCTCTCTTGTTGGAAAGATCGAAGGAAGAAAGTTCGGATCTAGCAGGCTTGGCTAGTAGTTCCTTGGCTTCGTTGATCAAAGTCGAGAGTTGTGCTGAAGAGGATCCTGATGCTTGACTTTGTTGTTGTTGTTGTTGTTGTTGTTGGAGTTCATTGACTGCTTGGTTCAATTTGGTGAAGACCTGTGTCGAAGTCTTGCTGAATGATAGTCTATCCAAGAACAATTCCTCTTGTTGTTTTTGCAAAATCTTCTTCTCCAATTCCAATTCTTTTTCAATCTTCTCCAAATGTGACATTTTCAGTTCCAACTTGTTTAATTGGGTGTTAACGATAACATTAGTCAATTTATTCATCTCAATCTCTTCACTGGTCTTGAAAATATGACTACGAGCACCCACTGTGGTTAAGGCAATTTTAGCACTCTCCTCCACAGCATTATTCACAGAGGTTTCACCCTTCTCCTCTTCTTTCAAAGTAGACTCGACGTCTTTAGAATCGATAATCTTGATAGCGGATGATGTAGCAGCCTTAACAACCTCAGGGTCAACCAACGAGACCAAGAATGCCACGGTGGAAAGGACTGGATTATCAACTTGTGAAAAGGGTAAATATGGAGCATATTTTAAAGGACCCAAGTTGGATTTTGGATCACCAATGAATTGGTCCTCAATTGGTAGTTTCAAGAATCTTATTATACATTGTTCAACTGTATGAGTCCCCACATGATCTGATATTTTCTCCCAATCTCCCTTATGCTCTACAAGACCTTCCAACAATTTCTTCAAGTCTTCTTTGGTCCATCCATCATTAATACTATGGCTGGAAACTTTAGGTTTCTTGATATCACTCTTATCGTCAACATTATCTAATATTTCATTCGATGACTTTCCATTTACATTAACACTTTCATCACCATCACCATCACCATTCAACTCTCTTTTAACACCCTGTTTAGTGAATCCTTTCAACTCTTTCAATTTTTCCAATTTTTGATCATTTAGCGATGGTTTGAAAGATTCAAATGGGAACAACCCTCTTGGGGCATCATACGTCACTGAATAATCACCAGTAAATGGTGGTTCCACAGGTTTTGGTCTATCCTGGGCATCCACTTGATAGTTGATAAGCCCCCATTTCGAAAGGAATCTATGGATTCTCAATATGGTACCGACATCACCAACAAGGTTTCTTCTAGCGGCGGTGACTGTTAAGTAGTCATTTGGATTTAGTCTGTAAACGTTGATGAGGAAGTTTCTGTATTTGACATAGACTTGTGGTGTTTTGGAAGGGTTTTGGTTTGTGAAGAATTCTGGTAGGGATTCTTTTTCAATTGGATGTATGGTTTTGAAATTGAACCAAGAGGCATAGGATGGTATCACTATTGTGTGTGTTTGTGGGATGTATGGTTCGTCTTTATGATGTTCAGGTTCTACTATGTCATCTTTATTGGCGTCACCAGCTGATGCTTTGAATTCAAGACCTTCTTGATCTTCACCATCTTCATCTTCGCCTTCAGGTTTACCATCTTTATCCTCACTCTTGACTTTTTGAGACTCGGCCGTGCGAGAACCTGAACGTGACTTGACTTTTCGTATACTGGCTTCATCTTCGTCTTCATCGTCGTCAACCTCTGCATCACTTGGTTCTTGGTCGTCATCTTCGCCACTTTCTCCTTCGTATTCGCTTTGATTAGCATCAGGAATTGATATGTCACCTTCATTGTCAGCAACTTCTGTTGTTGCTGCTGCTGCAGTACTTTCATTGTTTTGCTCTCCAACAACAAAATCATTGACATTAGGTGTTATATGTCCGGAATCATCTTTGATTTCTTGATCTTTAGAGCTTGTCACAGGTAGTTGCTCCTCTTTGGATAATGAAGGTACATCAGCATCTTCTGTGCTTAATGTATTAAGTTTCTTACTCTCTTCATCATGGCCGAGAGCAATTTTCTCCAAGTCCTCGGTGCTTGATTTCCTAGGTTCATCTGATGATGGTGGTTCATTAGTCACTTTAGGGTCATCATTTGGTAATCCAGTTTCCAGTAGTTCTCTAGCTTCTTGTAATTCCTTCTCCTTTTGTTCATGCAACTCTTGGTACTCTGTCTTTGGTTTATTTTCGTCCTTGGCGGGAGTTTCTTGAGCCTCAACGGATCTCTCAGTGTCTTGGTTCAAAAAAGTATCCATATCATTGTCACCACTTGGAGTCATATTGGTGGAGGATTCACCAAAATTTGTAAATTCGTCACTCATTGTAAGATAAATTATGTGGGTGGAATATGCTATGCAGACGCAGATGAGTTATGGATCTTATCCAGGTGTGTTAAACTTCTCTCTTTTAATGAACAATTGCCGAACCAGCTTTGCCAGACTCGTATGTTTATCTCTTGACAGCTAAACCTTCCAATAGATACGGGCTTTTCGCGTGTTTTCTTAATTAAAGTATTCCAAAAGCAATCAAAGCAGCAGCACAATTCTAAGGTACTCTCTCCACTAGCTTGATGACAATTGAGCAATCCACCGGTGATTGATTCCAAGTAGTCCCAGGACAGCGTTGATGTTGTTTGGTGGTGTTCCGGCTTTGGAAATGCGCTCTATATCATTGTTTATATTATTCGTTTTTCTCTTGGTTTGCCAACCATGCAAAACACATTCGCGGGTAGTTCTTGACTTCCTAATTGGGACATGAAAGTGATTATTTATGTGAGTAGCGTGTTAAAGAATTAATCATTAATAGCCGGAATATTTGAATCTATTATATATTATAGACGTTGCTAATTGTCAGAAAACTATATCAAAATAGGCGGTTTTAAATTTTTGGCAATTTATCTCCAATATTCATAAAAATACCAAGGTATAATTCTTACACTACACCAAATTATTCTATAATTAATTACCTTCAGAATTTTGATCATCCCTAGTCCAAATTAGGACAAGAGAGGCAGGCAATGGAATTATTGGTCATTGTTTACTATAACGAGCGCAAGAGATATCAATTTCACTGTATTTCTGGGTATCTAAACGTATTAATTTACAGCTTTATACTTTATACCAATTACGTAATCAACAGAATGCTCATATCTGCGCTAAAATGAGATGAGATGAGATGAGCTTTGTATAGTAATTATCAACGACTAAGGTCAACAATAACACAGGGTACAAGGTTGTTAGCTGAAGGTGCTGGAATATCAAGAGCCGGTAACTGAGGTGCTAAAGTTTTTGATCTGGTAAACGGTCTCTCATCTTGTTAGCTGCTACTGGGATACGCTGTTATTGTCAACTTCTAATGCTTCATAAACTCAACTCCTTCAAGATAAACATCCTCTTTGCCTCCTCTGCTTACAATCCGTGAAAAAATTTGGCTTTTGAACTTCACTATAAATAAGCTACTCTCAAAGTTCCGTGTTATCTTTCATACTGGCACTGCATACGCTCTTTTATTTGACGATTTCGACTCATCACATTTTATGATTTGACATATAAACAAAAAAAGTACACAAAACTTTCGAAATGAAATCAAGAAGGCTCATATTGGCTACTTCGAGTCTGAATAGGCCCAGGATTACACAAATGACAGCTAGACGTGTTACACCAGACGGTTTAAGACTCATCAATACTTCACGACTAAAACCTTTGACATTGCGCGTCCCAAAGAGACCTATATATCCATCTATACAACAGGAACAACTAGCAGAATCCAAAGAAACTAAAGATGATGAACATGATGCATACTTGAAATCCATGCTTACAAAAGACGAGATCGAATTCATACGATCGTCAGACTTTTTCCGCCATTTACCCCCAAAAGATCGATCAGAAACAGATCCATTACCACCTCTTGTAGAGGCCGCATCACAATTCATACCGTTGAACAAAGATGGTTATTTGGCTTATAAACGTCCCAAGACAACACCTACCCCGTTCCAAGTTTATAAACAGCCTCCACCGGATCTTGTGGAAGGTAAAGTTAAATCAGGAGGAAGAATCCCACCATTCAAGTTCCCCCGTCTTGGTGTCACCAGCGTTTTGACTAAATCATGGTGTGAGTTACGTGATTTTTATCAAGTGTATTCGAGGAAGCCTAGATCATCTACGGAGGCGATGGCGAAAGGCAGGGCGTTACATGAAGAACTGGAAGTAGCAGTCCATCCATTGAAAGATGAAAGTGCACTGGCGCAACTCCCCGTGGCCCGGGGTGAAGTTGATAAGTTTGCTGAGGATTTGATACAGATCATTGATAGATTGGTGACACTTTTCCGCACTGGAGAGGCCAGAGAGATTTATGTCCATGGGTTTATGGATGAGACACATGGGGTTATAACTGAAGCTGGGGATGTTGATGGTGATACGATGCTTACCACTGGGATCATTGATCATCTATACATCCAGGGGAGTGAGTCCAGTATATCACTAATTGAGAAATTTCATGAATTGCACAGTCTGGATGACATTATCAAGCAAGGTGAGAAGATCATGAAGGATGTTAGCGTGGACGACAGTTGTCGAATGGTTGTTAGTGATCTCAAGACTAGGTCAAGACGATTCATCCCCAGACAAGAATCCGTTTTGAAAACGGCAAAGGATCAAGTCATGATTTATAAGGAATTTCTTGATGTTTTAGGTGGTGAGAATGGATTGAAGTGGCTAGAGGAGTACGCTCGTCGTAGGAAGTTGGATCTGGATGAACCATTGACACCGGAACAAGGATTAAGACTAGGCTGGCTTTATCCGTTCGTTCTTGTTGATTATCAAAACTTGAGAGACGGTTTCCCGATTGGTGATTCGAGGTTTGATCAACATAACCAAGATAAGAACCAAACATACGATTGGTCCCATTTAGGAGATTATGAACTACGCTCTGATGTCGTTGAACTAATGGAAGATCTCTTTGTCCCCTGGACCACCCCATTAACGCTTCGATACTTTATAACACGACTATCCTCTTTATACAAATTCGCATCCTTACTATCCAAGGGTGACCTTAGTGTCGAGTATCGATATGGACATGAAACATTAGCCACATTGGAATTTCAGCATGATCCTGAGCAAACTTGGGAAGCTACGACTAGTGGGATGGCTTTTTGGAAAGGTCTGAGGGATCCAGAGCCTGTTTCCAAGAGTTATGCGAATATGAAATCAAGATGTGGTCATTGTGAATTTGAGGCGAACTGTTTATGGAGAAGGGAGATGGAGACGTATGTGCCGTCCAGGGCGTGAAGTGAAAAACCTGTAAATAACCTTGTATATATATACAGAAAATTCTATTTATATTTATTTATATATGAAGAAGTTGTTAGAATTTAGGAGTCGTTAGAGTGTCCTTTGTCAAGTAATATTTGGCCATCTCGTATGCTGTCCAACAAATAGCCGTTGCTGGCACATTTGAGATGATTCTCGGTTTCGTACCTCTCCAAAACCCACTGAGTCCATCCATTTGATAAATAATTTTGGCACCACCATACAGCGAGGTGGTATTCTTGATTTTCAAATCGGTGCTCTCCCCTTTCAACTGTAATAATGTCTTTATACAATCCAATGGAGTCGTCAATGCGGCAGCAACACCACCTGCTAGCCCACCAGCGATACAATGCTTCAAAGGGTCATGTTCACCTGATGGATTCAACACTTTCAACGAACTTTCATAAACGACGAAGTTTAACGCTGTGAATGGGATAGTCATCGCAATCGTCGTTGGATAACTATGATAAAAAGCGCGTAGACCTTCGACTTGATATATCCTCGACATTGTGCTCCATAGTCCCCTAGACACCGTGGCCCCATTATGTAATTGCATTCTTTGCTTAATAACATCAAACGGATTCATCAATGCCTCACTGACAATGGTCGCCATGGACCCAGCAATGGCGATTTTGAAAGGTTGATGAGACTTGTCCTCTTCGTGGATCAATTGTTTCTTGACATATTCATACGTACCGAAATACACAGCATGTGCAGGCCCAGCACCCAATATCACTGATGATGTTCCTCTCCAAAGACTTGACCAGCCTTCGGTAGACGAGATCTGATATATCGATTGCAGGACACGGCCTCCCAACTTATTATTGCTTGAGGCTTGCATACGGGTCTTGATAGCATCGACGGGGTACATCACTGTGTGTTCCAGGATCCCGGCAAAGGCACCGGCTATGCATTGTGATGTGAGTGTTGTGCCCTCTGGTAGGGACTCGTAGTCGATTTCTTCAGGGGTGATGAGGACCTCAGGAGTGTGAAGATGGCTCGAGGGTTTCGTTGTAGTTGTAGTTGTAGTCATTTTGTATGGTGTTTCCAGTTGAGTAGATGTTGACGAGTCAGGCATATTTGGTATCTCTGTATAGCTCTTTACTCCGATATTCCTCTGGTATTGGTCCTGGGTCTATTATCAAGCGTATAACCACTGTATTCCCACTGTTTAAACCTCTGAATCTCGTTAATGTCTCGTTCAAGTTTCGGGTGCTTTGAAACGTTTTCCTGCCCAATTCTCCAGATTTTCTCGAAACTTTTTTTTGCTGATGAAAAAGATAAAGAATTTCAGCCAGTCACAGAAAAGAGGGACTTTTATTATGAAAAAAAGCTGGAGATTTTATTGGCTTTGAGTTGTTTTGGCTTTGAGGTGCTTTTGCGGTCGTTTAAATAGCTGGGAGATGAGGTCATTTGGTTGAGTTCTTGGAACAATACGAGTCAATTTGCATTTACCGGAGTTGTCTACTGTGTAATCCGAGTCTCTGTACTACAAAATTACATGAGTAACCATTTTAATAATCCTTCAATGTCCAGCATCAAAGATACATATCCAAACATTCATTCATTCATAGACATTGTTCAACTCATCATCCTTATCCTCATCCTCCACATCCTCAAGATAATCATTCCTATAATCATCCTCAATAATAACGGCATATCGATTTGGATGTCTCGCAGAGTTCATCCTTAGTCTATTTGAGGCTGTTACAGCGGCAGCATCATTGTGACCCTGGTCAAGAGCATCCAAGTCTAATGTAGTATCTCCATCATCAAGGGAATCTCGTATCAGACTTTCCCTAACAAGAGGTGTATTCTCAAAGAATCTCGAAATGTCGACTCTCCCATTATGCATATGTGCAGTGGACATTGGCTGTACTGTGTTATCATTTCCTTCGGATTGACGTATTGTTCTTTCAACAAGATCATCTAGGTCAAATTCTCGACTTGATTCATCTCGACGTCTTGAATCAGTAAGACCACCTGGTGGACCTCGTCTTTGATCCAGTTCTTCCCATTCTTGATCCATTTGTCTCTGTCTCCGCAATGCATTAACTCTTTCAGCCGCCCTTGCAGCAGCAGATAGCGTGGCAGTACTTTCTGAGTTACCGTGTAGACCAGTATTTGTTGTGCTCTGTGGTGAATGAGTCCGATACCATGCGGTCAACGTCCGTACTATCTCATCAGCCCTAGCCTCCAACTGTTCCAGCGATAACCCATCTAGGTTTGGCGTATTCAGAGCAGCCACTGATAATGCCCCTGATCTCGTCGTCGATCTTGTAGAGTGTGATGCGTTATTACCATTATTCGAAGAAAACGAAGAGAATCCTGGTCTGATTGGTCTACCATCTGGGTATGAGATGATGGGACGGGTCTGCACAGGAGGAGTACGACCTTGACTAGATTGTTGTGACAAATATTGTGCTACTACTTCTGCTCTAGATCTGCCTCTAAGTCTGGCACCAGTGTTAGTGGAATCACGCCTCATGGACCACGACTGACGGCCACTAGACTCCAAGCTATTTGACCAGTTCCTTCTTATAGCATTCCGTCTAACCAGACCACCACCACTTGATCTTTCACCTTGACTCGTACCACCTTCATTATGATTATGATTATGACCTCCTCCCTGTGCGCCATCTTCCGAGATCCTGACCCTTTTCGACCGGTTTTTTTTCTTGACAGCAGCGTTGATTAAGATCCCCATTGCAACAACAACCGTTTCCAGCCTTCCAACTAGCAAGTGGTTTCCTTTCAACACTTAAAAGATCACCAGCTTATCAATTCTTCTTTTAGTGTCAAATCATTTGTAAGTGTTTCTGCCCTACTAAATAAACCATTCGCGAATTAGTTCTGTAAATTTTCTGGTTTGCGCACATTTCCAAAAAAACCAGTATAAAAATTTTCCAAAACCTCCATAAACTTTTCCATTTTTGAACAACTTTTTTTTCCCTTTTCTTTGATACGAATGCGTTCTATTCACTGCATCATCACCTGTAATTTGTTTGATGAATGGAGGGGAAAAGAACGCTAGAGCAATAGCCCACTGTCGAACACGACCTCACACCGAGTCTCTGTCTATACTAGACGTTTTTTGGTAACTGCGTTTTCGATATATCTCCTTGTTTAATCTCTAATGGAATGTCCATTTGAATCTAAGAATACTGGTTGTAGCTTCTACTGTAACTGATTATACTTCTGTCATAACATTCATTAAACACCTAAACTAACCTTGATCGTATATGTTGTCAAGAAGGGTAAACTTATCGCCAACATTGGATACTGGATGATATAAGTCATTGCCAAATAGTCCATCTGTCTATAGTTCCCTTCTAATGGCGTATAAAACGCAGTCAAATAGATCAAACTCGTCGCATTGGGTAATCCAAACACTATAGTACCGACAAATTGTAAAATCTTATCACCATCATACCATCCAATCCTCTTTAATCTCGAGTTAATCAAACAACCAATAATTGGCATGATTATCAATCTCGTTATACTGAGCGCCAATGGTGTCTTCCAGAAACTCGAATCCATGTTACCAATCTCTAACCGGGCAAATGTGGACCCTAAAAGTAATAACCCCATTGGAACACTGGCATTACCCAAATATCCAGTGAAATCCATGATGAATGATAATGGTGGGTAATTGTCCGGTGCTGGTGTGATAGTTGTTTGGTTTGATGTGACGAATAGCGCCTTGACCCAGGGGATCATGGCAAATGCGATGGCGATGACCAATGCGAGTGATAGTGGTTTTTTGAAATTGTCCAGGAAGAATAAGAGTAGTCTTACAACTGGACTTTTCTTCTTCTTCTCGATCTGCACCTCTGTAGGAACGGTTTGTAAATCAGTGAAATCACCAGGAGTTGGTTCCATATTGCCTGTTCTGATCCTAGACGCCTCAGAGTATTCATTAATAACATCATGAATGGATTGAGAAGGTTGTCTTCTCAATGATTGTGTTGTGGTATCGTGTGTAGCCGAAGATGTTATTCTATGGATATCAGCTTCCAATGGGATAATTCTATTCTGTTCAGCGTCATATGAGCCTCTGGAAGAGCTTTGGTAAGATGCAATTTCGGCATCATCATTATCTTCATTTGACTTACTATTATGACTCGACTTGTTCGTAGAACCATGAGAATTTGCCATCTCAATATCACCATCTTCTTCATCCCTTGCCTGGTTATTGAAATCATATCCAATCAATTTAAAACAACCCAAATTGAATTGCATAAACACTTGCACTGCGGTAAAGATACAGATGTACGCAATCCCCTTCTCACCTTCCTTCTCCGTGAACACCAACCCACTAGCCAACGTCGTGATATAAGCAATGGGTAAATCACTAATATTAGGACAAAGCCCCACCATCAAACATCCACCTTTCCAATACTTGGGACCTTTCGTCGCATAATAACTCATGATGGAGAAAACAGCACCAAACCCAAAGAGACAAAGCGAAAGCAACACGACAATCCCTATCTGCTTGATGTCTGAACTCTGCATATTCGTAATGATCTTGTTGAACACTAAAGAGGGAAACAACGTCGAAATCACAATATCACTAATTGTTCTAGTCGCTTGCACTGTAAGGACATTTCTTCTTCCCAAGAACCATCCACACCCAACGATGAAATAGATCTTGAAGATCGGTTTGACCGCGGTGTAGATCACTGTGCCCAACGATACACTGGACATGGCTTATTGCAATATGCTTAACATGTGGGAAGCTCTCTTCTGGTTCCTTTGATAGTTGTGGGCTTTTGATTGTGGGTGAAGATCTTGTGAGCTTTAAAAATCTTTATAACGGTTTAATCATCTCGCGAAAAGTCCGTCAAAGTGCGTGTGGGAAAATGGCTGGAGATGAGGTCGCTGTGTGGCTGAGATTTAAGGCTGGTGATTGGCTCATATTAACCACTGGGATCAGGGCTGAACTTGTGCTGCTTTATTGGTGGGAATCAATTAGGTTTCTTGATGGTTGATGATGGTGCTTTTAACCGGCTCGGAGAATAGCCTATTTACTACGAAATCAATAATTTCAAGTATAGCTGCAGTAATATTCAGTATATAAGTATGTAAAAAACAAATGAAATCAATCGTATTTCGTCATAAAAATTAGTCTATTATTGTACAGAAAAATTGGGGGTATTAGTTCAGTAGTGCTGATCTTGGTTCAGTTCGAAGAGCTGCCACTGGTTGCCTTTTCAGCAGATGACTCAACATTGGTTTTAACCTGGATAGTTGGCTCAGAGGTCTTCTTGTCATGTGAAACTCTATCGGCTTTCTTTGGTACTCTAACCAACCAGTACAAGAACACAGCTGCAAACAAATTAAACACCAAAAAGATACAGAAGAGACCCAAATCTCTCCATCTGTTTGAATATTTGAGTTGAATGGCAGCAAGGAAATCATCAGTGGATTTCACAGAGCAGAATCCACAATTCGAAGTGGCATTAGCATCTTCCAAATAACCAGTCCCAACAGTCTTGATGTATGTTTCCATATATTGACCACATGTAGCACCCGTTGGTGGATCGAAATGAACCATTTCCTGTGTAGAACATTTCACCTCGGCATGTGCCACTGCATTTGTCAAAAACCCTTCGATGAAATATGTGAATGGGTTACAACGGTACATAAACACCCAGAACCTAGGCATCTTGTCCATAGTGACCAAAACACCACAGAATGTTAAAGTCAATGAAAACATCAAGGACCCAACGTTACCTGCAGCTTCCATGATTTGTAATGGAGCCATGGTCATGTGTGCAAAGGACCCAATGTAAATATAAAACAAAACTGTCAAGAACCAAGCATATGCGTTTCTTTGGTGCATAACAGAGGTACTGGTTTGTCTAGCATTGTTATGGAATCCAACAGGGAAGTAGAAAATGATGAATGACAAAGTACCAACAAACATGTTCCATGGAATCTCAGCAGTGATCTGTGCACAGATGAAAGCGATCCATGAGAAAGTCTTGGATGGTCTTTCTCTAACTTCATAAAGATCTCTTTGAGCCAAAAATTCAGGATAGATTTGAGCCATCAATGGGTTGAAAATAACTAAAAACATGAATAAGGCAAACATTTGGTTTTGTAGACCTTGTTGAGTGTTCTTAGCCTTGAAGAAAGAGAACCCGATGAAAAGTGAAGATGAAATGGTAAGCACAATCTTGGAGTATAGATAGGTTGGGGATCTATAATATTGTTGGAAAACTCTCTTGCAAACAATTAGGTATTGAGTCCATAATGGAACGGCAAATTCTGCATGGCTAACAGTGTTATCTGGTGGGATCTTGGACAATTCCCTTTCCATTTGGGCCAGCTCATCAAGCACATCTTGACGTTCTTTGGAACCCAACCAAACTTCATGATAATCCTGGTTAGCATGAGAACCTGGAGCAGCACCAATAACATGAAGCATCCATTCGGCAGGGTTAGCATCAGGTGGACATTTTGGTGCACCGTGGCTTTCGAAGTAGTCAATCAAGCTTTGACAGTTTTCACCCAAGTCACCGAAATAAACGGTTCTACCACCTTTGGCCAAGAATAACAATCTATCAAACTCTTGCATCAAGATGGCTGAAGGTTGATGGATGGTACATAGGATGGCTTGGCCATGATCAGCTAATTTACGCATCAATTGACAAATGGACCATGCGGTTTGAGAATCTAGACCAGATGTAGGTTCATCCAAGAACAATAGCAATTTAGGCTTTGCAGCTAATTCAACACCAATGGTCAATCTCTTTCTTTGTTCAACGTTCAACCCTTCACCAGGAACACCAACAACGGCATCTGCGTATTTTTGCATATCCAAGATCTTGATAACCTCTTCAACATATTCATCCTTCTCCTCTTTTGAAACCTCTTTAGGTTGTCTCAAATAGGCAGAGAATCTCAAGGCTTCACGAACAGTAGCAGTGTGTAAATGTAAATCTTGTTGTTGAACATACCCTGTGGATCTTTGGAACGAGGTATCTCTCAAATGACCATTGACAAACATATCACCAGTGACAACACCCATGGTGACTCTACTGGCTAAGACATCCAATAATGTGGTTTTACCAGCACCAGAGGCACCCATCAATGCGGTCAATGTACCTGGTTTAACCCAACCGTCAACACCATTCAAGATCCAACGTGTTTCATCTTTGATTTGAACAGAATATCTAACGTTTCTCCAGTGGAAAATTTCTTTACCACCTTCAATGGCATTAACATTTTGTTCACCTTCTTGATCTTCACCATTTGGTACTGCTAAACCTTGTTCCAAATCATGCGAGATTCTGACAGATTCTTTTCTCAACTTGGCCAATGTTTCTCTTTGGAATAACAAGACTTCACCTTTTTGCATTGAACCTTCATTGTATTCACTGAAAAGCATATAAGCGGCCAAGAAGAATAACATGAACCCAATCAAAATACCAAAGTTTCTCCATTTATGTGAATTTTTGTATTGATAAGCTTGTTCAGCATAGATGGTACCACTAACAGTGTATTGACCTTTAACTGCACCAACAGCACTACAGATGAACCCAGTTTCTGGGATACCTGGTGTGACTCTTGGATCACCTGGAATGAAAGCTGCACAGCCGAATTCTCTATCGTTGAATTCATTAACCATCAAAGATTCAAAAGCGTATGCCAATGGATTAATGTAGTTGATCCAACGACACCATCCCAGCATATAGTTTGTAGGAATCACAAACCCAACAAAGATAGTCAACCCTAAGAGAATGATATTTGCAGGGACTAGGGCTTCAGGAACAGTCTTGAAAGCGGACCCAACAAACCGGAAGAAATGTGACATGGTGAACGTAGCGGTGATGTTGATCAAGAAATAGAAGAAGAATCTCCCTGCATCACGTCTTAAATTAACCATGAAATAGAAAACCAAGTTGAACCCAATGGCAGAGATGATTTTCGAAGGGATTTGGGAAATGATTGAGGAAAGGGAATTAGCAGCCGGGTGGTATAACGAGTATTGTTTATGCTTCTCCACAATCGGTCTAGCTTCAAACAATGTTAAAATTTCCAACATAGAATTAAACCCATTAAACAAACATGCAAAGAACACCGCGGCACCTCTATAATAGAACGAAGCCGTAGTTGAGGGCAAATTGTAGAAAATCGATGAGATGATCAAAGCCATAGCAATGTTGGCAGAGGGGACGAATAGGTTAAACCCGATATCATTCATGATTCTTTGATAATCACGAGCCAATAAGTAACGAGTTTGCATCCAGAATGAAACGGTGTATGAGGACCCTGGTCTCATGTGTTTAGCCTTTTGATGTAAACGGGCATCTCTCACTTGTTGTGCGGTGTTCTCGATCTTGTGACGATTAATCTCAGAATCAATCTCATTAATCAATTGGGCATATTCCTTGGAGTTTTTCCAATATTGGTCAAACTCAGCAGGTGTTTGTGGCACTTTTGACTGGTCCACATCAGATCTCATTGTTCTTTCCCTTGGTGAAGTTATAGAGGTAAGGAAATCCGCAGTGGTGGCTCTTGCTGGACATTCATACCCCATGCGGACGAAATAGTCCTTAGCATCCTCTGTACGACCGAAATAGATTTGATAACCTTGGTATAGGACAGAGACTTTATCGAAAAGATCATATGCCTCTTGGGAACATTGGTAAATGGCCACAAGGGCAGTTACATCCAACACATCGGCTTGGGTTCTCAGGGCTTTGATGAACTCTAGGGCAGTAGCGGCATCTAACCCTCTTGTGGCATTATCCCAACATTGTAGCTTGGCACCTGATAATGAGACCTCAGCGATGGAGACTCTTTTACGTTCACCACCAGAGACACCACGAACCTGGTTATTACCGACTCTAGTGTTCTTGGTGTGGGATAACCCGTATGTTGCCATGTAGACATCACGCATATGGTTTGCATAGTCCTCTCTCGAGATACCAGGCATTCTATTCTGTGGTGTTCTGAATTTCGCCACGGTACTCAAAGTTTGACCCACTGTTAAATGTGGGAAATGTGTATCAGTTTCCGCGTTATAGACGACTTCACCTCTGAAATGTTTCTTGATGTCATTTGGAGTCAGGCCATCGTAACTGATAGTGGACTCTTCACCAACGTGATAACCATGTGTTTGCGATGCAATGGTTTTCAACAATGTGGAACAACCTGAGCCTGGACGACCTAGGACAACGACGACTTCACCTGGTGAAATGAGGGCATCCATTGATTTCAAAATGTCAAATTGATGTTTGGCCTTAGCGTCTTTGGTTCTGAGTAGCTTAAAAGCCTTCTCCACGGCCTTCATGGGACCATTTAGCACCGTTGTTTGATAATCGGCATCTGAAGCATCACCATAAGCTCTAAGGTTCTTGTAAGCGATACCCATTGAGAAAGCTTGGTAATGATCAGGATCCCTTTCCATTAGAGCTCTCAAGTTCTTGACCCAGAATCTGGAGCTGAATTCATCAGAAGTAGGATCTAATCTTGGATCAACACCGTCATTGTTTATGGCAACGACACCTGGTGCGATTGTAGATGCGCTTGACATGGCATCTTCAAAAGTGGCTCTTGAAGCGTTATCTCTTGCATTGGATCTTAGCGAGGTTTGTGTTAGCGTTCTTGCCAATTCTTGGATACTCTTCTCGACGCCCTGGTCGAACCCATCAAACCCTTGATGCTCTTGAGCAGCACTGCTGGAAGATGAAGCGTAAGTGCTTTCTGGTTTGGACATTCAGAAGAGCGTTTGCAATTGTCTTTTGTATGGTTAATCACAACTTAATTCCTAAGAGCAATTTCAAGGGAATCATCTTGGACTTTATAGTCATGGAATCCAAGCGCTGTCGCTAGTTCCACACCCGTGATTTACTGAGTGGTTGTTGGCATCCCCAATCATCTGATTAGCTCTAGTTATTGATTGTTATTATTTGGTCAATAGTGCTTCGGAGCCAGCTGGTTCCTTGGTTCCGAGTCCGCCTAAAACTCCAGATTCCAGCATCTCAACAAACGGAACCCTTAATTTAGCACCGAAATTCACAGAACTAACCACATAATCAGCACTTACAAGACCACTCTACTGAGCACATTTGCCCTCTTCTGGTCAATAGTGAACACAGTCAGTGCGCACCATGTTCTCTGTGCTTCGAAGCGGATTGCGCCTGGTCTCAGAGTCTGTGAGAATGTGTCAAAATATCACCAGTGCGCTGTCTCGGGATACAGTCCGTGTACCAGTGCATCCGAAGCTCACAGACAATTTTAATTTTATCACATGGAAATTGGAGCATGTTTAGCCACTTCTATGGTGGGTTTGACTCTGTTAGTAATTGTATTCCCTTTGATCTATCGATGAGTAAACCCTTTGCTATGTTCAGACTCTGCACCTGAACGCAATCACTGTTGACACTCTATCTCACGAACGCTTTATCCATCAGATACGTATCCGGGAAGGACCCTGCGCCGTAGCTTCCTGCTCTTTACGATCAGTTGGTTCCTTTAGTGTACCGATCCCGTAGAGAGTTCTAATTTTGTCTTGATTTACAATATTTTTCCAGACATATAGTACATATCCCGAAGGTACGCGAGTGCTAGGTGGAGAATGTAAGCGCTAGACCAGATGTCTTGAGTAACATCTAAGATGGCGTGTGAAACAATCAGTAGTATTTGCCAGGTACCATATACAAACCTGTACGAAAACTAGCTGTAATAATTTCGATTTTGTTTATTTTTATCCTGATTATGTAATCGGATTTGCCGGTGTTTGAGATTTCATGTATAACTTGACTGATTTCTTGGGAAATCCAACACGTTTGGTGAATATTTTTTTTTTTTAATCTTATATACGTATATTCATATTGAGTATTTAATTCTTGTTTAATATAGACAATTTTAAAGGTGTGTTAATTCTTCATATATGTGTGTGATTGATAATTATTGCAATGTCTATGATATGCTTCTATACCATAATCAGCCCCTTTTGAAAGTTATAGTTTAAGCTAATAAAATTGCTCACGTCTTTTCTTTATTACGTGGCTTCATCATCTCCATATGGACCTCACAGTTGGTGGATCAACTCACTTAAAAAGTTTCAAATTTTTGCTATAAATCTAAAAGAGGACCTTCGTTGAGCATTTTACAAAAATAAATTGGCATAAAACTTTCAAACTAATTTTTCAATTTATGATTAAATGCATGCAAACAGCTATTTCTCACATCTGGAGCTCAAATTCAATCTTATTGAACTGGTTAAGAACTGGTATGATCATTGTAAGTTCCCCAAAGATTCCTCCAAATATCAATTGTCAAATTTTGATTACATAAGCACATACCCATATACCATATACATATACATATTACATATTACATATCACTAAGAAATATTAGTTCATGATAAACGATAAACCAACAAGTAATTTTACAATTTCACAGCTTGATTCAGTATGTATATGCTACATGTGATATAAATTGCCACCACAACAAAAGCTTCATGCCCACTAGACTACTCTATAGAACGTCGAAATCTGCGAATGGTTGGACAGTGGGTACACGTATTGATATAAGAGTGCCTCGGCCAAACAGGTTTTTGTTAGCTTGCGTCTTTCTACTAGGTGAAGATTTAAGGTATCGAGCTTTCTGAACCCAGAGATTTCTAGAAGTAACGTTTTGTAGGTACCTGTCAACTTTCAATTCGATTATATATGTCCCACTGCTGCTGGTGAACGAGCATGTCGAATATATATAAACCACTAACTTAAATTTGGTCAGGAAAGTTGATTTTCGTGAATCGATCATTACAAAGTGGTGATCTGAACAGCTGATGCACTGCAAAGCTTTTGTACAACATTAATATTGGTCCAATATTGAAGAATTTTATTAAATATGTAGGGATGTATCATATGAGGTTATACATAGCCCTCTCATCCCCTCGGGCAATACTAAACTCCTTATATAGCTGTTGACGAAGTATAAACACAATGCTGCCTTCATAATTAAACGAGTAACGTCATTGACATGTGATAATGTGACAACTTGTCAATTAGTCGAACAGGGTATCAAGCGAGGCTTCTGCAGCTTAATGATACTTCTGAAACCAAGTTCCACCTTAACTGATAATAATGGATCAGTCAATCAGTCAAGTTTCCACATCCACAGTACACAAGAAACAATAGAGTCTAAACAGATTCTTGTTTCTTTTTTTCAATCGTTCTTGAGCCGGGGTACAGCTACTTGCAAATATAATTGGTGCTTCTAAGTTCTAACCCGAGAATGAGCACTGATGTATCTCAATTGTTGAAGGAGTATAGCAAGGCTATGTCGTCCAAGCTCCACAGCGCGGGAGTATGTATCGAAACTGCCAGACCAAAAGACGCAAGCAATCGATCAATCAATGTCCAAAGGATCTATCGGAATTGTGTAGACGTATACCTCCAATATACACATTACACATTACACACACCACACCAGTAAAGATGTACAGTGGATGTAAGTGTTTATTGTTCCTAGCAGCTATGCTCCCATAAGACGATTGTTAATGAGTGTATTTCGTTCACCTCTGCTCCTTGTCGCACCAGGTATGAGCCTTGAGGTAAATTACACAGTGGCACGATACATTCATAAGCTTAATTCCGAAGCCCGACTATAGCCATTCTTACCTAATCGCTAAATCCGAGGTGTGGTGTTTGGGTGTTTGCTATTTTTCTTCTGTGTTTTTCTTTTTATAATTTTAAACTTTCGGCAAATTGTTTCCATTTACGGCATTTTTACCGTTTCGGTATAATAAACATGTCGCGGCTTTTAGAGGAGGCCTCTTTGCATGTAGTGGAAGCTGTTAGGTAGAACCACTACTACAAGAAATCGATTGTTTGGTGAAGTTGTGGAGCAGGTTTAAGGTCACAAGGGAACAATAATCTTAATCGACAGTGATCAGACATAATACTTGAATTCTAAGTGCAATTGGAGAACTCAATTAGTTCCAGGTGCCCCTCCACGAATTGTGTCAAGAAAGATCCCTCACTCAAGAGTCACAGAGTCAAGACCTACTATTCGGTCCACCAAACTCAGAACAACGATAACTCCAGCACACGTCCATAGTAACACTCAGTATTACCAATCTGCTCTTACCCATTGATGAATCGTTACTTAGTAATTGTACTACTCAATTATTCCGCCCGAGTATCGCCGCCACTGTTTTTGTTTTGATCCTCGGCAAATTTGACGTTTTTTTTTTTTTTTTTTCTTTTAAATCTTAAAATTTCAATGCGCTTCTGATTTATAAAAACATTCAAAATTCCTTTCGATAATTTGTTGCCTGTTTAAGCGTTGAAGCTTTTCAGTTGCTGTTATTATTTTGTAAATATTCCAATCGCTAATTGACAATGGGTGTGATCAAACCTTCAAAGGAAGAAGAGGAAGCCCTCAGAGTGGCACACTCGCAAATGACCGCTGGTAACAACAACACATACGCTTCAAGTCAATCCATTGCTTCATCTACAAACCTGACTACCACAACAAGTACCACTGATTACCAAAGTGCTCTGGAGACCCCTATGCACAGTGATGCTGAAGACGACCATGACGAGACCCAAGCCTACGATACCACAGTCCCTGCACACAATACAACATATGCTGAATCCACACATTCCACAGTGTCCACTGTCAAAAATGATAATCCCATGAGCCCTGCAGACTCACAAGACGACGAAGGTGAAGATGACTTTGCTGAACAACCATTAGTCGCTGAAACGCCATCACCAGCGGAACCAACAGAGATCAACTCAGCTTCCCTCCCATTATCACTCAAAAAGACCATTTCACAACAATCAGTCTCACGTACACATATCGATTACATCAATGACGACATACCATTGGACCATAGAGATCCAACAAAGACCGAGTCTGAAGAATTCCATTTAGCATTACAAAGAACCCTTTCGAGACGTTCCATCACTCGTGAATCCATTATGCAAAGGGAAGAAGCCGAAAGAGCCGCCTTGGAGAGAGCCATCTCTCGTGGGGAAGACGTTGTGGAGGAAGAGAAGGAAGTCGATCCTGCCACTTTGGATTGGGACGATGCTAAGGATATGGATAACCCAAAGAACTGGTCCACATGGAGAAAATGGTTCATCACCATGGCCACTGCGATGATTTGTTTGGAAGTTTCATTCGGGTCCTCCCTTTTCGTGTGTGGTGTCCCAGATATCGAATTGAAATTGGGGGCTTCTCAGGAATTAGCCATCTCAGGTCTTACTTTTTACTTGGTTGGTCTTGCTTTTGGTCCTGCCCTTGCTGCACCAATCTCCGAATTGTTTGGAAGAAGAATCGTGTACATCACCTCCTTACCAATCTCCATGCTCTTCACTATGGGTGTTGGGCTAAGTAACAAGATCAGAGACATTTTGATTCTAAGATTCTTTGCTGGGTTCTTTGCCTCTCCTGCCATGGCGGTTGCTGGTGGTACCATTGCTGATATTTGGGAATTTGAAATGATGGGGCTTGCCATGGCTGGGTTCTGCTTAGCTCCATTCATGGGTCCTGTCTTGGGACCAGTTATTGGTGGGTTCGTTGCTGAACAAAAAGGTTGGAAATGGACAATGTGGGTCAATTTGATGTTTGCCGGTGTTATTTTGGCTCCTGTCCTAGTTTGTCCAGAGACTTATAAACCTGTCTTGTTGAAGAAAAGAGCCATCAAGCGTGGTGTGAAATTACAAAAATCACAATTGAGCGGTGCGGCTTTCTTCAAATTTATCTTGTTTGTCACATTGATGACCCCAATTAAGATGTTGTTTGTTGAACCAATCGTTATGGTGTTTTCCATCTATATCGCTTTTGTCTTTGCCGTTCTTTTCGGGTTCTTTGAAGCCTACCCAATCATCTTTAGAGGTGTTTACAGAATGTCTTTGGGTGTTTCAGGGTTGGCATTCTTGGGTGTTGGTGTTGGGTTAGTCTTTGGTACTGCTTTCTACGTTGTCTTGGATCGTTACAAATTTTTCAAAAAGAATGCCGATGGTACTCGTGGCCCTAGAGATGAACAAAACAATTTGAAGTTTGATGCTCCAGAAACAAGATTGATCTTGTGTAAAGTTGGTGCTGTTTCTTTACCACCTGCTTTATTCTGGTTAGGATGGTCTTCAAGAGCCGATGTTCACTGGATCTGTCCAATCATTTCAGGTGCCTTGTTTGGGTTTGGGTTAATCTTGATTTTCTTCTCAGTCATCTTATACTTCTCCATGTCTTATCCACCATTATCCTTAGCATCTGCCCTAGCTGCCAACAACCTTTTCAGATACTTGTTAGCCTCTGTCTTCCCATTGTTCACTGTGCAAATGTACAAGAAATTACACATTGATTGGGCCTCCTCCTTGTTTGCCTTCATCGCTTTGGCAATGGTTCCAGTTCCATGGATTTTCGAAAAATGGGGGCCAGCTTTAAGAACCAAATCTTCATTCGGTTATGCTGCTATGATTGCTAAGGCTCGTGCTGAAGCTGAAAGATTGCAACAATTGCAAGCTGAAGCCGAAGCTGAGTTTTTACAAAAAGAAGAAGAACAAGAAAAGCAACAAACTAGCTCAAGTGATCATAGTTTTAATAAAGTATAGATGGGTTATATCAATTATATATTGATACACATACCAACAATATGGGTATTTACCTATATTCATTATAAAGGGACCACTGATACCCAGATACACATTCAGTATACATATACAATTTATAACATTTCGAACTTAATTGCATGATTTTAATATTTTTTTGACATATATTCGTAGTCGATTCATCAGCTACACTCAATTAATGTATGGAGCAGACATGGTCAAACCAACCATTTTTCTGTAAAAGGTCTGCTCTTATAATAAATGTAAACCTTTATTCTTGATTATTTAAATGAAATATATATACAACTCTTGGGATCCAATTCAAAGATCTGGATCATAAGAATGCCTCTTGCGGAATCTGACCTTGTGCATGTGATTGTTTAAACCCATTCAAAGCCATTTCATAATTCCAATTACTCTGTTCAGACAACAACACGGAAAATTGTAAATTCAGCTTAGTCTCCTGCATAACCTTCATCACAAATTCCTGTTGAGTTGGATTCAAATGGGACAATTCCGGTGGGATTACAACGGCACCAGGGGCGCTTGATGGTGGGTTTGAAGAATTGACAACACCACCACCGACTGGTACTTCGGCACTTGCCGCTGTTGAAGGTGGTTGTGGGATTGAGGACGTTTCAACAAAGCATTGATGGTTGGCTAACCCACGGATACTGAGTAAATCAGATGCGATGATCATTGTTCCATTGGCTGGGACAACGACAAATTGTCTATCAAAAGATTTCTTGGTCAGTCTGTTGGAGGAACTGCTTGTAAGAGCACCACGTCTCCCACCTCTGTTATTGTTACTGTTGGAAGAATCAGTTGCATCGTGTTCCGGCTTGGAAACTTCTTCATATTCACCATGTAGGGATATTATGAACCCATTGACCTGTGGGAATCTCCAGGCTTCCATCGAATAGAGTTCTGGTTTTTCTTGTAGAAGATGTTTGGTCTTTGGGATGTTTTGGAAAAGTTTTAATATCTGTTCAGGTCCTGTACCGAGTCTTTGTTCACGAGCACGTTGTGATGAGACTCTTGTCAAGTTTCTTGATATTGGAACGTATAGCCCGAATGATATTTGATTAGCCTCAGCGTCATTTGGTACACTTGTATCCACAGAAAGAGAAAATTGTGATTGTGGTGAATATAATTGTAACAGTTGTGTTCTATCTGTATCCCAACATGTCAAGAAATTAGCAACGAATTGGGTGGATAATGTTTGGATCTCTGCATCTTCAAAGAAGAATTGTTTCTTTGGCACTGGGAGTTGATAAATAGCTGCCAATTTGGCTTCATCTCTAATGACAACACCATCCAAAACGACTAATCTTGGGAAAAGCTTGGAGATGGTGTTTTTGTATAATGGATCCGTGGTGATTGGATTATTGATAACGTATAGTTCTCTCAGGAACTTAAACTTATTTTTCCATATTTCAAAACTTTTCAATTTGGAGATTTTGTTATTCGTCAATGCCAAGTTTTTCAATGATGGGAAAGTTTGCGCCAATGTGGTTATAGCAGAGATATCATCTAGATTATTCTCTGAAAGATTCACACTTTCAACATCAAATTTCTCCATTGAGGCTAATTTCATCAGTGCAGGGAACATCTTGGATTGTACGGAGATTGAACTGAATGCACCATTCTGTTGTAAATCTTGGTCACTGGCAATATTTGTCAAGTCTAGCAGTTTAGCACCAGCGTTATAACGTCTATGTAAGAATGCCTTTAGAAAATCCAATGTACTCCCCGTGGACCCACTAGCGCTCTGAATCTCAAATCTAAGGGCATTACCAGCGAATCTGACACCACTCCATTTCTTCAACTCGTCTGCTTCTCTTTGATTCTTCACATAGGCTTTGATTGCACTATTCTCTATGTTGGCATCCATCAGCGCAATTCTCGCCTTTCTCGAAACGAACGAGACCAAGTCGTCCTTGGTACCACCTTGCCATCCTGTAACAAGCACCGTAACGTAATTCTGAGCAGCAGTCTGGTTAGCCAATTGGTTCAGCTGGGCGCCTGGTCCTGTGATCCTAGATCCAAAGGCACTACCGTTACCTCTGCCGGCGGCACCACCACCCTCGATCTCCATGCCGTCATTGTTGCTGCTTCTCGTGTAGCCGCCTCTGCCGCCGCGGTACCCTGAGCCTCTGCCTCTGTAACTCATTTCCACAGCGCTTCGTTTGCCACTTTTAAACCGGATCTTCAAAGGCTTTTAAATGCAAATGTCAACAATTCGAATTTGGCGCTTAATTTTTTTTTTAATTTTTTTCCTGAATTTCTCGACTGTCAAAAATCACCGGTTCACTAACACGGTCGCAATTTCGCTCGACGTGTTTAAAAGTTGAAGCTTAGAGCTCAGCGCTTTGTTGATGGCGTTGAATTCCAAGGTCGGAACTTGGGAAAGACAGAGGCGCTACATAGTACAGGATGAACTCACGCTACAATTACGACGAGAGCGCTCAGACATGGCCGGTGTTCACTCTTTCCGTGCTCGCTGTGGCCGTTGCTCCATTCACAATTCAAGCTGTGTACAATGCATTGGATAAGCCTAAACATGAAGAGGTTGTTGGAGAAATCAAGTATGACAAAGTGGATCCAAAGATCAAGGCTTTTAGAAGTAGTAGACAGAGATCCAAATTGTTCACAAAGAGAAATTTGTTCTTGCTGCTGGGTTGGATAGCAATTGGTGCTCTAATATTCCATATCAAGAACACAGAGGTGGAAACTCAAGTCAATGCATTTGATCCATATGAAATCTTGGGTATCGAATATGGTGCTTCCGAGAAGGATATCAAGAGTCATTTCAGAAAATTGTCCATCAAATTCCATCCAGATAAATTGGGTAACAACCTCTCAGAAGCTGAAAAATTGGCCGCCGAAGAGAAGTTCGTCTTGATCTCTAAGGCTAACCAAGCTTTAACGGATCCAGTTGTTAAGGAAAACTATGAGAAATATGGTCATCCAGATGGTCCTCAACAAGCTTCTCACGGTATCGCTTTACCAAAATTCTTGATCGAGGGCAAATCATCTCCAATCTTTTTGGTTTTGTATATCGCTTTAATTGGTGCCGTTTTACCATACATTGTCAGTTCATGGTGGTCCAAGACTAAAACCTATACCAAGAAAGGTTTACACACTGAGACCGCAAATATTTTTGTTGAGAAATTACTGAACCATAAACCATCTGATGTTGTTAGAATTGATACTATTATTGATTGGATCAGTGAAGCTACTGAATACAAGTTGCTTTTCCCAGATAAAACAAGAGCTGAGATTATTGAATTGTTGGAAAACCATTTGGAAAGAAAGATCTCGGATGATCAATTGAAAGCTGTGTCCATTGTGCCAACTTTGATTTCCAACTTGGTAGATTTCGCTGCATCTTTCAGAAACACCGACATTTCATTTGTTGCCATTGATACATTGAAACATTTCATTCAAGCCGTCCCAGAATCTACTAAGAACGAGTTGATTCAATTACCAAATGTTGATCCTAAAGCCGTTGCTCAGTCCAAGATTGTTAGATTGGGTAAATTGTTGACTTTGTCCAATGATGAAATCAAGAAAGTCTTGGGTATCACTGATGATTCCAAATTGAAAGAGACTTTAGACGTTGCCACCAAGATTCCAATCCTCAGATTAGTTCAAGCCGAGTTTAAAGTTCCAGGTGAAACCGTCGTTACTCCAGGTTCAAATTGTTACATCTCTTTGAAAGTGCTTGTTAAATCTGCTAAACACCATGGTGAAACCGTTATTGCTCCATCTAAATTGGAAGAAGTCGATACTATGGAAACATTGAGAGATCCTTACAAGATTGTTAACGATCAACCATCATTACCAAAATCTTATGCCCCATTTTTCCCATTGGAAAGACAAGGTGGGTTCATCGCCTTCACCACTTTACAAAAAGATACCAAAATTGCCGAATCTCCAGCTTCCTTTTATAAAAAATTAAGCTTGGCCAACTTGGAATTGTCACAAGAAGAATACAAGGAAGGTTCCAAAGTGGTGGTTGGTACTTTCAAGATCCCAATTTCCGCCCCAACTCCTCCACAACCTGGTAAATATCAATTCAGAGTCGTCATTAAATCCACCGATTACTTCACACAGGATTTGGACACATGTGTTATCATGCACGTCCAAGATCCACCAAGATTGGAGGAAGTAAACTATGACATCCCTGATCCTGAAGAAGACTCAATCGCTGGTGCCATGGCCCAATTGAAAGGAGAGAAAGTTTCAAAGATTAGCGGTGATGATAGTGATGATGAAGATGAAAGTGATTTTGAAGAAGAGAGTGATTTCACAGATATCAATACTGATACTGAAGATGAAAGCGAAGAAGATGAGAAGAAGAAATAGATATCATTCTATAAACATTTGTACATTATAATAGTAAGTTATACTGAAACAGCCTTTGTAGATGGCGCATATCAAAACTTCTTACTTATCAAATAAGCGTTAGGATTCTCCAATTTTTGCTCCTTATAATAATCCTTAATCTCCTCCTTCACTTCAAACCCATGTTTCTTATACCATTCCAAAACTTCACCCTGTTCAACCCAAACGTGCGCAGTAACCTCATGTATGAACGATGCTTTTGCCTGTTCCGCTATATGATCCAAGAATTTCCCACCAATACCCATGTGTCTATATGGTTCCAACACTGCGATAGACTCAATGTATACAGAGGTTGGTACACTGTGATGTTGTGGGACGATGAGTTTGGCCTTGACGGCTCCAACAGGGATTTCACTAAAGTAAGCTTTAAGGAAAGCAGGTTAGTCAGTATGATTGAGCATGATAATGTTGAATACGATTGGTTTCACTCACCAAGTTTGACAAATTCACCACTGTCCAATGCAGTCTTGTAGAAATCGTCGGTGTATCTGGTCGGTAGCACACACTCGTTGATCTTGCGCAACACTTCTTTGTTGTTGATTGTGAGGTCGTCCAATGCGATTTGTTGGC